>CAUYQG010065972.1:0-41040 GCA_963574415.1 Tarsius wallacei | reverse complement strand
GCTGGAACTACAGGTGCACGCTACCACGCCTGGCTAATTTTTTGATTTATTGTAGAGATGAGGTCTCGCTTGCCCAGGCGGGTCTTGAACCCGCGGGCTCAGGCAATCCACTCACCTCAGCCTCCCAAGGCGCGGGATTACGGGCTGAGCCACCGAGCCCGGCTGGGTTAAAAGGTTTTTAATGAATGCATGCCCAGATAGCAAATATTGTACGACTGTTATAAAGTATTGTTAAAAATGGGTGGAGAAGCCGGGCTCGGTGGAAACCAGGGCATCTCTCCTGAGGGAGGTCAGGGTCCTGCGATAGTCGATGGTCTCAGCAGTTGACTGTGAAGTGTGATAGGACCTGACTTTGCCCCTTAAGCCCCCTCTCATACCCACACTCTCCTTTTTTGGTAAAACTAAGCCTTGGAATGTTCAAACTTAGCTTCATTAGCTACCTTTTTTTTTTTTTTTTTTTGAGTTGGAGTCTCACTCTGTCGCCTAGACTGGAGTGCAGTGGCTGCTCCCGGCCACCGCAGCCTTGACCTGCTGGGCTCCAGCAATCCTTCTGCCTCAGCCTTCCAAGTAGCTGGAACTATAGGTGCGTGCTACCACGCCCGGCTAATTTTTTGATTTATTGTAGAAATGAGGTCTCGCCAAGTTGCCCAGGTGGGTCTCGAACCCGCGGGCTCAGGCAATCCACTCACCTCAGCCTCACCAAGCAAGGAATTACAGGCTGAGCCACCGAGCCCAGCTATCAGCTACCTTTTAACACGTGTTTGGCTATGTAGTAAAATGGCATGAAATTTATAAGCTGATGATTTTTATGTAAGTATCTTGTATCAACATATCCTTGCTCTGGACACTGCATCTTCTCTAATAGAAATGATAGAAATTCTTCTGAAAACTCTCATTTTGTGTTTAGGACCAGCTAGTCTATTTTAAGTCTGGTGACCTCTGTTGTTGTTTGTTTTAAATAAAACACCTGGACACATTTTCTGATCTATGGTCTAAGCAGAGAGCAGAATATTTGGAAATTTGGACCATCCAAGAAATTGAAATGTAAGGTCACTACTTTAATAAATCATCTGTAAATTCAGTAGCAAACCCTAGAACTGATGGCAGGATAGAAAGGAAGTTTTCTCATTTTCGCATTAGCAGACTTTTGGTTCTTTTCCTAAATGACATTGTAAACATCCTGCCGGTTCTCCCGGATGGGGAGTTAACTTGAACTGCAGGGGAGATTTCCAAGGCCTTCTGAGCTTTCAGCTCAAATCTCCTGTCTTCACAAGGCCTTTCTGTTCCCCAGGATGGTAGAATTAATCCAAATATGAGGCACACTTGGCTAACAATTTTGATGGGTCTGGCAGAAGAAATGTCAGTCTGTTTGCACTGCCCAGGATATAGTTCTGGGTCCTGTAGCTATAAACCAGACATGGGCCTATAGCCCTTCAGGGCTTACTAGCCATTTGACATTCAAATTTTGAGGTCAGATACATTCTGCTGATGTCAAATGCCCCTTTGCCACTGGTAGGTGGAACCCAGAGGAAGAAGAGCTTGGATTCCTCCCCCATTGCTTCCTTATTCCTAGTCCCCTCCCCCCCCACTCTCTCGGCCAGACTTCTTTGTATTTGCTATACAAGTTCCAAATGCATGCTCTCAGCTTCTATACTTGTCTCGTGGGCTGGTTGAATAAGCAATCTGTGGCCCCACACTGGTCTGTGGATGCATCTTAATTAGCACTCTACCATATACCAATTTACTAATGGAAGCCTGGCCGAGAGAGTTGGGGGTTGGGGGCACTAGGAATAAGTGCCCTTCCTGTGTCCATGAGGAGCACTACCTCCTGGTAGGGGACAAAGAGGCTCTCCACTGAAGCACCTGCTCATTTCCCTTTCTCATTCAGCCCTGTGGAAGGTGTGCTTTGGCCTGTATCCCATGCTTCTTAGGAATTCAGTGACCTTGAACCACCTTTGAATTGTGCCAGGATATGAGCACACTTCTGCATCTCTGCATCTAAGCCCTGGATTGTGGTCACAAGTGACACTGTGTATATTGCTATTTTTCTCCAATGTGTTTTTAACACAAGGCTTTTTGCTGGCTCAGTGTAGCAGCCTTTTAAATATTTTCACTAGAGCAACTTTGGTGTGTGGATATTTAACCAAATCAATGGTCCCTTCTTTCCTAGCTTATGCATTGGTAAGGAACCATAAGTTCACATGCTAATACATGAGCCCATCTATGCAGCTTCCCTTTTGCCATACACACACATACACACACACACACACACACACACACACACACACACATACACTCTGTCTCCCCCCTTATATATTTTTTGAGCATCTGTCAGGTGCCAGGTACTCTATATCTCTTTTTGTGAATTTTCTCCAAGATCTTATAATATAGGGATTATTGTCATAATTTTTGAGATGTAGTACCTAATTGGAAGAAATTAAATGATGTGTCAAAGAGAATATTGCTGTTAAGTGACCGTATCCAGATACATACCCCAGGTCCTGTAGGTTCCAGAGCCCAAAATTTGTTCCCCTGCCTCATGTCATCCTGAATGACCTTGTGTTCAGTGGTCAGGGTATATTCTTGCATTAATAGGCATCCAAGGGTCCTCATCTCTTACTTCCCTGGCCTGTCACAGAGGCATCTTTTAAGTGACATCTGGTATCCCATGTGGCATGGAGATGGATGGGTCATGTGAAATCATCTCAGTCCATGCCTTAGACTGAACAGTGGTCAGCAATGATGACCAGATAAGCTTCTAATGATGGACACAGCCTTTTAACCTGATGTGACATTAGTGCCTCTTAAGCTGAAGGACCAGATTTTTTCATTTTCAATAATTTGAGTGCTAGCACTTAAAAAAATATAATAGTAATGTCATGGCCATGTCCAATTGCTATACAAGTTCCAAATGCATGCTGTCAGCTTCTGTACTTGTCTCATTGTGGGCTGGTTGAATAAGCAATTTGTGGCCCCACACTGGTCTGTGGATGCATCTTAATTAGCACTCTGACATATAATTTAGGAGCAGCATAGACTCGAGAAAAGTATAATTTCTATATGCTGCAATTTTATTATTTTTATTTTTTTATTTTTGAGGCAAAGAAAGAAAAGTTTATTTAAAAGTAAATTAAAGAGAGAAAGAGAAGGGAGAGAGAAAATTCACCTCCCCAAGGTGGGGGAGGGGGCCAAAGCCAGGAAACGTGGCGACAGCCATAGCTCAAAGAGCACATGGCCATACCAGAGTCTAGCAAGGCAATGGCCCTATATGCCACAATTTTAAAATAAACAAGTATAGAGTAATAGGTAGTGTCTCTGTTTAGTATTCAAATTTTTAACATTGCTTCTACAACTTTTAAAAATCACAAAAGTAGTTCATGCTTGAAACAAAAAACCAAATAGTACAAAAATTTCCAAAATAAAATGTTCATTTTACTCCTAGTCCTATTCTCCAAGCAACTATTATCAATTCTTAAATTGAAAGTTCATCTTACATTCAAGGAATAAGGGTTTGGGCCAAGATTTATGAAGAGGGATGGGGTGGAAGAGGTGTTTTGGAAATTTGTCCAATTTTTTACTCTATCTTATTTTTTATTTCAGCTTTTATGATTGTGTGTTACTCTGTATATACTAAAGTAACACGACAATTGTCTTTGATGTTTAGTGTTTTCTAACATTGATTCTCTCTTTTGTTGCAGAGCCAGATTACGTTAATGGACATACCAGTATTTAAAGCTATCCAGCCAGAGGTCTGTACTTTGTCCTTTTTACTCTTCTATTAACGCTGTGGCTGGGAAGAAGGATTTAGTCAGCCACTGTTAGAGTGACTCAGTTTCTCTCTTGGCATATTTATAAATGCATGTTATTGATTTAAGCCCCATTCCACTCTTGATGGTTCTTATTTTTTAAGCCAAATGTTTGGCTTCTCTGGAGAATGTCACTGTCTGGCCTACTCTTGCAGGGCCAGGAGCAGTAGTGCCCAAAGGCCTCTACGTCTGGAAATTGGACCTTGACACATGAATTCCTTTTCCCAGGCTCCTCCTTTTCACTGTCAGAAAGGAGATGTGAGGGGATGTTTTTCTAGCGAGATTTCTTATTGTTGATTTCAACAAAAGATCAACAAAATGGGTTGGTTGCTTTGTTTCTATTTTTGAAATCAGTTGCCACAGCAAAACACATACATATTTACATTAAAAGCATATGCGCATTTTTAGAAACAGCATATTAAATAAAGCGTAAAAAATTTATTTTGGTCTTTAAAAATTCCTGGAAATATTTGACAATTGGTAATGAAACTTTAGTCATTTTACTCAAGGTTCTTTTTATGTTAGCAAGTAAACAAAAATCCATTTCAAAGAAGCCAAATAGGCAGAAGAGGGATTTATTACAAGGATAGAGGAACACTTTACTTAATTCATAGGCATAGAGTTCAGGCAGCCAGAACAGAGGCAGTTCCTGCTTCCTGCTCTCTTTTTTCCTCTTCTCTCTTCTGTTGTCTTTCCTGTGTGCTTATGTAGTCTGACTTGGTATCCTGAAACAGCTCATGTTTACATGGTCTCCATTTAAGTCACTGTTCTAGACTTAGACCTGCAGCTTGTAGTCTAGGCCAATGTAGTTATGTGTGGTGTAGTTATGTGTCTAGCACTGGTTTTGTCATCTAAGGCCAAGAGCACCTGGTCAAGTCAGGCAAACACGGCTGGAGGACCCAGCTTTGTGAGTGAGGTGCAGACTTCAGAGGAGACAGGTGTGGCAAGGGAGATATGTCAGAAAGTATCTGCTGCAACCATGATGTGAATTTCAGAACAGTGGTAACTTAGTGCCCTTCTTTTTACAGAACTGTGACTGTTAAGACTTTGAGAAAGACCACACATCTTAACATAAAGCCAGACAAAGTATCCAGGCCTTCTGAGAGCTGGCAGCTAGTAGTAACAAATGAGAAGGAAACTAGTACCACTAGCTTCATTCAGCATTTATGTGAAGAAGTGGCAATGACTTGTATTTGTGTGTGTGTGTCTGTTTGTGTGTTGTGCTCATTAGGGTTGGAGATCAGAGTTATGTTTGCTCTTTTGAACTGACTTCCAATCTTTTTCTGTTTTGTTCTAATGTGGAGTGATACATTCTAACTAAACGCAACATCAACTCACTACCTCTTGGAGCCTTTTAGGATAGTAGTAATTGTGTGGTGACTACCTTAGTTCTCAGCTGATGCTGTTTCTCATCATGTTCTCTCCTTAGCTCTGATATGGAGCAGTTTAGACATTTGGGGCTTTATTCTTTATTCTGAGCATCAAGGAGGGCAGCCCAGACTGCCGTGATCCCTGAGCCTACATGTTCCTGAGACTGGGATCACTGTTCAGGCTGACACTAAGAAGGAAGGGAGTGGGTCTTCTTCTTCAGAGGCACAACTAGGGCCAGACCAAGTCTTTTCCCCAGGGCGCTGCAGTTTGGAAGGTGCCTCATCTATGCATATCTTGTTTCTGCATATTTTGTGTGTTTCAAGTTGTGACAAGAATTAAAGTGGGAATGTGTTGCTTTCAAGATTGTAGCTTGTAACAGTGATTCTCAATTGTGGCTGCACAGCAGAGTCACCTGGACAATCTTGGCAATGAGGAGTGTCCAGACTCTACCCTACCTCATTGAATCTGAATCTCTGGGTTGGAGTTTGGAATACAAACAGCCCTATTTTGTAAATGCTTACCAGGTGATTCTGATGCAGAGTGAGGATTCAGAACTAATTGCTTTTGAGGTATCTGGAGAAATCCTAAACTTGAACGTCTTGGATCTATAATGTATTAGCTAAAAATGGAAGATTTGTTCCTCATTGTCAAAACTGGTCAAAAGAAAGACCCTGGAAGCTGCTCCAACTTTTTTGCTGTTATTATTATTGTTAACAGACTGAAAACTGGAATTTTTCCTCTTGGGGATGCCTGCCATGTTGTGACTGGACCACCCCAGAGTTGAAAGAGCATGAATAAGGGACAATTGTAAGTTTAATGTAGGCGAGACTTTCCAGGAAGCAGAGACCAGCATATGAAAGCAAGGTGGGCACTGTGAATTACCTGGGCTCCCATTAGATCAGGAAACCTGGTACTAGTGCCTTTCAACTCTGGTTGTGTATCAGAATCAGCTGAGGAGTTCTGTAAAAGACAAAACAAAACAAAACAAAACAAAACAAAACCAGATGCCTATGCTTTATCTTAGGGGATTCTAATTGCTTAGGTTTAGAGTGGGACTTGGGAATCTGCTTTTGTTCAACTACCCAGTGATGCCCAGTCAAGGATGAGATCCAGGGATGTAGATGATTATAAGACTGATAGTAATGTGCTTTGTGAAATCCTAATTTTCTAAAGATTGTTTCTTGCCTAGTTACTATGATTACCCTCAATTCAGCCCATGTAGATAATAAGAACACTGTTGGTCATGGGCCACATAAGCTGGGGTTTGAAACAGGCCCAGAGTCCAAGCACTTAACCACTGTGCCATGTGGGCATTGCCTGACTTGTGCCCCACAGGGTGGACTTTCACCTCTTTTGATGTGGAAACAGCTATCTTACCAGGTCTCCATGTCTAGGGAATATAGTTATGAGCTCTTCCTAGGCCTTTAAGATCCATCACAACTGGGGAATTGATGCTGGCTGGGTTTAGCTATGGTAATTTGGACTTCTGGGGGTTTCCCTGGAAGGCATCAGCCACTTCTCCTACTTGGTCATTTTTCCAGCCTGCCTCAGGTCTCTGCTTCTTTTATCTTCCGCCATGCTGTTGCCAACTCTGTGTTTATTGAGGAGGAGCTGGGAGTATTTTGTTTGAAAAAAGAAGATTCCTGAAAGATACGATTCCTGCTTTTGGAGGTCTAAAAGCCTTTGACCAGGCTGTGGGGAGTTATGGTGACACCTGGATACTTTTGGATGGTATTAGGAATGGTCTTGGAGGAAGAATGTTCTAGATAGTGAGATTAGCATGCACAGAGGATGTGGTCAAAGAGACATTGACCACCCTGCCTCCAGCCATGGGAGTCTGAGACTTTGGTGTGGCCAGGAAGACAACTCCCAGTGATTGGGTGGTAGGCAGCATCCTTGTCCACTGAGACCTTTGCCTCTGTGTCCTTGCTTGTATTGCCAGCCCTCCAGACATTAGCCCTGAATACCTAATGACTCCCTGTTTATTCACAAGTCTGGGAATGGGTGAGTACTGATGTGGACTCTGTTGTTGCGTAGCTTGGTCTAGTCCCGTTTTCCTGAGCATTTACTATGTTTTATATGAGAAAACTGAAGCTCAGCTATATTAAGTACTATAACTAGCTCCATGGTTATTGTATGAATCCTCTATTGCATAACCCCTGGGCCATGGACCAGTACTGACTAGTGCACCACAGGGTGGGCTTCCACCTCTTTTGATGTAGAAACAGCCATCTTACCAGATCTCCATGTCTAGGAAATATAGTTATGAGCTCTTCCTAGGCCTTTAAGACTGATACCGGTCCATGGCTTGTTAGGAACCAGGATATACAGCAGGAGGTGACAACAGGTGAGTGAGCAAAGCTTCATCTATATTTACAACTGCTCCTCATTGCTTGTCTTACCACCTGGGCTCCATCTCCCGTCAGATCAGTGGAGACATTTGATTCTCATAGGAGTGTAGGCCCTATTGTGAACAGTTCATGCAAGGGACCTAGGTTGTGCACTCCTTATGATAATCTAATGCCTGATGATCTGAGGTGGAGATGAGGTGGTGATGCTAGTGCTGGGGAGCAGCTGCAAATACAGATTAACATTAGCAGTGATGCTTGACTGCACAGAGACCATAATAAATCATTTATTTGCAGACTCATATCAAAATCCTCTTAGTGAGTGGCAAGTGAGTTGATGTACTTCAGTTGTACAGCTGCATCTGGTGGCAGCCATTAAGTTAGAATCCAACACTTATTTTAGTCTATGCATGGCCCACCCATTATTTTATTTACCATTTCCTGTCCATGCCTCATTATTTTAAAATGGTGAGTTGTATAATTATTTCATTATATACTACAGTGTAATAATAATAGAAACAAAGTGCACAATAAATGTTTGAATAATCCTGAAATCATCTCCCTCACTCTTGTCCATGGAAAGTTGTCTTCCACGAAACTTGTCCCTGATGCCAAAAAGGTTGGGAACCACTGCTCTATTGCTATGTAACAAATTACCTCCAGCTTAAGACAACAAGCATTTATTATCTGATAATCCCCCAAGGTGAAGAATCCAGGAGTGGCCTAGGTGGGCAGTCCTGGCTCAAGGTCTCTCAAGAGGTTGTAGTCAAGATGTTGGCTGGGACTGTAGTCATCTGAAGACTAGACTGGGAATGGGAAATCTTCCAAGGTAGCTAATGTCTAGTGCATAGCTGTGGGCAGGAGGCCTAAGTTCCTTGTTGTGTGGAACTGTTCATAGGACCACTGAGTGTCCTCATGGCATGGCAGCTGACTTCCCCTAGAATGAGTGATCCAGGAGAGTAAGAAGCCACAGTGACTTTTGTGACCTGGCTCAGAAGTCATCCTGTCAGCCACACAGTGTCCTGTCATAGATCAGCCATTTTCAGCAAGGCGGAGTACTATGCAAGAGCTGGATACAAGCAAGTAAAAATCTCTGGAGGATACCTTAGAGCTACCTACCTACCATAGACCTCAGATCAGAAGGTCAAATTCAGGTAGTCTGATTCTGAAACTTCAGTAATTTGACTTTGCCTGTCCCCAGCTATGTGACCTTGGGTAAATTACTTCGCCTCTCTGGGTTTCACATTTTCCTTATTCATAGAGTGAGTATGGTAAAAGTACTTCCCTCATAGGGTTATTTGGAGAATTAAATGAGAAAATGCATCACAGAGGCTGGAACCTAGTAAAACTTAACATCAACCATTTTCAAATGTGTAGTATGTGCCAGGCATTGTACTAAGTGGTTAAATTCTTTTTATGTGTTATCTCATTTAATCCTCAATTTACCCTAGCAGTTGCAATTATTCCATATACAGATAGAGAAGCTTAGGCTCAAAGAGGTAATGGAACTGCATGAACAATTTGTCACAGCAAGTAGATGATAGGAGTAAAGGTATATGAACCCTGGCAGTAGGAGTTCAATGTTTACAGCTATTATTGTTGTTGTTGCTATGATTATTATTGTCATGCATAGTGCCTTTAAGTCAGTCTCTGGCTTACTGCAGGATAAATGCCTTACTGCTTCAGCCTGACATTCTCCTATTTTTTGCCTTTCTGTCTCTCAGTTCCTCTTCCTATTCTTATTATTTTTAAATATTTCTTATTGTTAAAAATTTCAAATATATATGTACACACACACACACACACACACACACACACACACATATACATATGCACACAAAGAATGGTAAAAAAAGAACCCTCATATACCTATGACCCAAATTCAACAATTGCCATATTTTCTTCATTTATCTCTTTTTTCTTTTTTCTTTATTTCTGGAAATCTTTGAAAACAAATGCCTGACATATCATTATTCCCCTCCTTCAAACTTCAGATGTAGCTCTTTAAAAACAGTTATTTTCCAACATAACCACAATGGCATTATCACACCTAACAAAATTAGCAATAATTCCTTGGGATCAAAATGGAGGCAGTTCAGATTTTTTCAATTGTCTCCGAAACAAACAAACAAAAACCACTAACAGCAGTACAGTTACAGGGCCTGCACATTGCATTTGGTTTTTTTATGTTTCTCAAATTCCTTTTTTTATTCTAGTACAGTCTACCCTCCTTACCCCCACCCTACCATGTCCTTCACTTATTGAAGATTACGTTAGTTGCACTGGTAATGTTCCACATTCTGAATATTCTGCTTCCCTCTTGGTGGCTTAACTTGTTCATTTGTCCCCTATTTTTTGTTTCAACTGGAAATTAACACAAAAACTTTGAATTTTGTTTCAGTCTTTTTGGGAGGAATGTCTCCTAGGTGGTGCTTGGTACTTTGTACTACATGTCACATGAGACATCCAGTTATCTTACTCTATCAGTGGGTTTAGATGGTGACTGTCTTATCTTTTCATTGCAAAGTTCCTCATCTATGTTTTATCTAATGATTTCATCTATTGATGATCTTTGCCTGAATTGAATATTTTATTAGGCATAGCAAAATTGCAACTTTTCTAATTCTATCATTTCTTTACATTTATAGTTGAAATTTTTAAGAGCATTTTCCTTCATCAGCTAGGAATACTTGTACACAAAAGATAAGTACTTGATTGTTTCCTCTTATCAATTTTTAGAGCAAGCAGTTGGTGTCTCACTTATCTTTAATGGTGACTGGTGTGTATGTGCTGCTTTTCATTTTTGATGAGCAATCAGTGTATCTCCCTTTCTCTCTCTCATAATGACCTTAGGGATTTTAATATGTCCTATGTGTTTTAGTCAATTTACAGTTACCATCCTTTTTGATGTATAAATTGTCTCGTCTTTGACCAATGAGAGTCCTTTCATGTTCACTCCTATATTCTTTTAACATGGTCTCATTAGATTTTGATAACTTCCTCGCTTTTTGGCCCAACAAGAAATCCAAGGTTATGTTTACATTTTCTACTGCAGACCTGAAATTAGGTATTCCTTCAGGGACTGCTGGTTTCTTTTAGTGGGGAATAATATTTAGAAACCACAATCTAAGTGAGGGCTACTCAATGCTACTGGGTTGTCTTTGCTTTTAGGTGTTTTTTTTTTGTGGACAGAGCTAGGAAAGAATACTTTTTTTTTATTTTAAATTTTAAAGATGTAGGGTACAATTCAGGATTAGACATACAAGTGGCCATTGTACAGGTAAAGTTTGGGTCTCCCTTTGGTTCCCACTTTGCGGTTTGATATCAGGTACCCTTATTGATGTTATATGTCCCCTGTTCCTCTCCTTTCCAGCTACTGCTAATCCCTTTCTAATGGTATAATGGTAAATATCCAGGGTTTGCTTATGAGTGAGAACATGTGAAACTCAGTTCTGGAAATAATTATTTTTTTAAAAGGGAAAAGTTATGAGCTTATAGTTAGGGGAGATGGTATTATTTCTTTATCATTCTTCCTTCCCTCCTCATCCTTGTCATAGCTTCACGATGAGTGGTGCATATCTCCCCACTCTATTGACTTTGGGCTTGACCCTGTGACTTGGCTTTGCCAGTGGAACGTGGGCAAAGTGGCAGTGTGCAGATGCAGAACTGAGGTGTCAGAAGCACAAGCTTCGGCTAGCCTTCTTGGAACTTCCCTTCTCCATTGTGTACTCATAACTACTGTTTATCCTCAGTCTGCAAATGAGGACATCATAGATGACCTGAACTGACCCAAAGCCTAGATTCCACATTAGCCAAACAAGCCCAAATGAACTCAGCAAATATCAGCTGAGCTGCATCATCTACAGTCCTATGAGCATGAAATAAATGTTGTTGTAAGCATCTGAGATTTGAGTATTGTTTGTCATACCACATTATCTTGTTGAAATCTGACTAATGCAATATTAATCTTTCTAATTCAAATCTAACATTATAGGATTGTTACTTAATTCCCTTGCTATTTATATAATTTATATAATACAATTACACTGACAATTTTGGTTCCTAACATTAAGTAATTACTTGTTTGCGTTATCCCATCATATATATGTACAATAATTTTTAAATGATATTATCAATATTCCTACTAACCAGTGGACTTCTGGCCAAAGTTTAACATTTCTTTGCAGTTTTGTTTGTAGTTACTTCTTTCTCTTCTTGTCTTCTCTCTCTCCTACCACTTACACATCTAAGTGGGCCTCCCTCCTTGGACTTCCCCCAAAGGAAGGGTCTTTGAAAGCACCAGGGAAGAAAAAGAGAGTTATGCTCCCTTGGTTCTGCATACTGAGATACCCTGTGGTAATCTCAGTGTCTGGGACACAGTAGATGTTCAATAAATATTTGTTGAATAAGTAGAATGTGAATGACTGAATGAGAGGGGAAGCAGCATAGCATTCATTACATTATCTGGCTGTGTATAGGCACATTGCCAAGGGTGGGGGTGTGCCAACTGAGGGAACGTTATTACCAGGATGTCTGTTTTGCGGTGTAACCGCTTCCACCAAAGCAAGGGTTTTTCCTGGTGAGCTCATAGTTTTGAAGATTCACATTTCCAAATGCTGTTGATAACTATGGGAGAGCTGTGTCCTGTCATTTTGCTTGTTTCTGCAAGGGGGACCACAAGAATATCATCCCGGGGCTTAGAGGAAGCCAGGCAGACAGTGAGTTAAGGATTGGCAGAAAGTAAGGAAAATGAAAGTTATATATATGAAACCCTGTTGACTCCAACAAATGACCAATTTTACTGAAAACTGATGAGTTAATACAGATACAGCTTTACAGCATATACTAGCTTATAGCTGTGTTTAGTTTGTATTTTGTGGCATAGAACCCCACGGTGGTAGATTGGGTTGCAGGGCCTGGGTGGATTACTGGCTACCAGGACTCCGGGGAGGAGCTGCAGTGTAATGGAGGTCTGTCTGAAAGTCTTCTAAGAGGGTACATTTTCAGTGGAGTGTTTTGTCTCTGCCACCATTCTCTACCAAATCTGTCATTATGGCCAATTCCCAATCTTTGGAATTGAAGGCCCAACCGTTTCTCAGAGGCTAGTCTAAATGTCAGAACTGTTTCTGTTGTTAGTTTCAACATGGAGCAGCATCAGTGGGGAACTGCTGTTCTTAGAATGTGCTGGAAGTGGGCACAGTCTGTGCTTTACTCAGTCCAGGGTTCTGTCAAAGCTGAGTTGCTGAGTCCACTAACTCCACACAGTGTACTGAGGAGTGTGGAGTGGGCTGATGAACCTGGGGTTGAGTGCTGGCTTCACCCTTCCTTGCTCCAGGACTTTGGATAAGTCATGTATTTTCTTCATGATTCGATTTTCTCATGTGTAAAGTGGGAAAAACTCACAACTTTTACCTTGCAGTGAGCATGTAAGAACTTAGTACAGTGCCTGTGCATGGCAAGTTCCTTGTGGCTATTATTTTTCTCCAGTGTATGGTTTGAACAGATGCTGTGGATTATGGATGTGTGGTTGTTATTCAACAGAGCATTCAGCGATGCCTGTGTAGGAGCCAGTGCCCCAGAGGAGGCGATGCCTGAGTAGCAGAGTGGTTAAGAGCACTTCAGACCTGGGTTCACATCCTGGTCCCTGGAGTTGGGAGGCTGAGGTTTAGAACAAAACTTACATCATGGTGCCCTTGGGGGACTCTCTCTCCCTTGGAGTTAGAACATATTAGTGCTGGGCCTTGAAGGCTGAAAGGGATCATATGAGGGGGACCAAAAAAACCTGAAATTATTTTTTGGAAGGTGGGCCCCTTGTATGTATGTAGTACACTTGGAATTTGTTCCTCTGGATCAAAGGTTAACCAAAGTTTTTATCTGAAAGTTTTGAGAAGGCTACATCACGATTTGCAGAAGAAACATCCTGAGTTGTGGAACAGGTGACTGGTTCTTCCATCATGACAATGCACCTGCCTACACCATGTTGAGTGTTCAGCAGTTTTTGACCAAAAATGGCATGACCCCCATGCCCCACCCTCCCTATTCACCCTATCTCACACTGAGCGACTTTTTTTTTTGTTTCCCCAGATGAAAAAAGTCCTCAAAGGGAAATGTTTTGCTGATGTGGAAGAGGTGAAACAAAAAATGGCAGAAGCACTAAAAGGCATTAAAATTGACGAGTTCCAAAACTGTTTTGAGCCATGGAAAAAGCATCTAGATAGGTGTATTGCATCAAATGGAGAGTTCTTTGAAGATGACTGAAGTTTAAACATGTAAGAATAAATATACTTTTAAAAATAAATAGATTCCATTTTGGGGAAGTTCCCCTCATATCTTATTAGTGATTTGGGGGTTGGGGGTAGTTGCAAAGGGAATTTCAGGCAGAATGAATAACCCATTGAAAAGACAGATGAAGGCGGGCTCGGTGGCTCAGCCTGTAATCCCGCGCCTTGGGAGGCTGAGGTGAGTGGATTGCCTGAGCCCGCGTGTTCGAGACCCGCCTGGGCAAGCGAGACCTCATCTCTACAATAAATCAAAAAATCAGCCGGGCGTGGTAGCGCGCGCCTGTAGTTCCGGCTACTTGGAAGGCTGAGACGGAAGGATCGCCGGAGCCCAGTGGGTCGAGGCTGCGGTGGCCGGGAGCGGCCACTGCACTCCAATCTGGGCGACGGAGTGAGACTCCGACTCAAAAAAAAAAAAAAAGAAAAGACAGATGATGTGTTTAGCAAAACCTAATACTATTTTAGGTGCTTGGTGTTTTGGGGAGAAGAAAAAGAGAGCCTACTTTTCTCTTGGTACTGTGCTCTGCCAGGGCATCATTGCCAGGAATATTGGCTCATGCCATGGACTTACCAGAAGTCAATGTATCATGCCCTTGCTTGACTGGCAGCTGGGACATGCAGAGTCATAGAGGCAAGCATATGGGTCTCCAGTGAGCTCCAGTGTGATAGAAATGAATAGGGATGGGTACCACATTCCATGAGGTGGAAAGCTTCTCTAAGTGCCTGTTTTGTCTGGTCTTCTTGCTGCCCCTGCCAGCATTGTTCCATTCCCATTGTCATATTTCCCAGCTGTCAGCCTTGCCTTCACTCATTCACTTATTCATCAGTCCACTGTGCTAAATGCTGAATAGGCAATGATGAAGGGGACCTTGGCACAAACCAGTGAGAGTAAGGCAGATGTGTAAATAAATAGTAGACAAAAAGCATTTGGGGGGCCCTAGGGGGACCAAGGAGACAGTGGGAGTAAGGATGGGCAGGATGTAAGGAGAGTGTCTCAGAGGAGAGGATGTTTGAATAAGGGAGCCAGGAGAGATGTGTGGCCCGGAACATTGCAAAAACAGATAGGCTCGGATGCATATGGGTATTTTGAGAACAGTGAGAAGTTTATTAGTACTGGAGAAGTGTATCTCAGTTTCTCCTACAAGACCAGGACCAAAATTCAGAGGATGACTGGGCAGGAAATATAAGGACAAATGGTGGGGTCTGCAGCAAGGAAGATGATAAAAAGGAGGAACCTCAGGGCTGGGGGTGAGAGATCCAGAGGCTCAGCACTGAAATTGAAACAGGCAACACAAGGTGTTTGGCATCTTCAAGGAACATGAACACAGGTCAAGGGAGCCAGCCTGGGCCAGACAATTTGGGTTAGATGTACCTAAGGAGTTTGAGCTTTATCTTGTTAGCCCTGGGCATTCACTGAGGGATTTTTTAAAAGTAGGGATAGCAACTTGCTCTGTTGCCCAGGCTGGAGTACAGTGGCCTGATTATAGCTCATTGTAACCTCCAATACCTGGGCTCAAGCCATTCATTCTCCTGCCTCAGCCTCCTGAGTAGTTGAGACAATAGGCACGTGCCACTGTGCCCAGCTCACTGAGGCATTTTAAAAGGGGAGCAATGTAGACAGATTTGTATTTTAGGATGTTCATTCGAATGGAAACAGAATCAAATGGAGCCAGGGAGACTGGTTAGGAGGCTTTTACAGTAGTCTGTGAGGCAAGGTGGAGAAAAAGGGAAGGCCTGACATTACTCTGGCCATGAGACTGCTTTGAGGGCCAATAGAAAACAGCTGGGGAGCAGAAGGAAAAATGGGGGCAGAGAAAGGGGTCTTAGAGTAAAAAGGAGGTGCAAGGAAGTGAAGCAGATGGCCATCAACGTGGGAGAGAGGCCAGAAGGGCCAAAGAGGGTTGGCAGCCTGGAATGCTCAAGTAGGACTGAAGGACTCAAGAGGCTGAGGTGAGAGGATCACTTGAGTTCAGGAGTTTGAGGCCAGCTGGGCAACACCGTAAGGCTTTGTCTCTAAAAATAATAATAGGAACCGAGGGACCAAGAGTTGCGAAGGTATCAAAATACAGATTTGGTTAGGAGTAAGGAATGGGAAGAAGGCCAGGAAGTAACGGAGGAAGAGGGATTTCAGAGTTCAGTGTCTTCAAGGTGAGATAGCTCTGGTGACCATCCTGAAGTGGTGATGGCTATGCCTTTGGGTACCTGCAGTGGATTGGAGATGAGACATGGGGGAGGTTGATGCACAGGAGGATCCAGGGCTGAGACGGCACATCACTCAGTTTAGTGAAGTCCCTGGAGATGGCAACAGGAGAATGGAAGGAGGGGAAGATCATGAGCCAGAGATAATAGGTGAGAAAGCATCCTGGGGTTCAGAGCAGACAGCTCTGTGGAGGGGAGGCAGAGGTGTCAGGACACAGCTTGGGCTTCCCAGAAGAAAGCCTGTGGGCCTAGACTGTGAGCTTTGTGAGGTAGGGAACCAGAGTGTTACCAGCGCCTGCCACTGGGTTCAAGGCACAGACTAGGTGCTCAGTATTAGTGGAAGGCAAGCAAGGAGTGGTCTGGGTGGGCTTGCTGATGCTCACCTCATCATCCCTCCTCACTGTCTGTGGTCCTGGAGGAGACCTGCTATATAGTGTTTTAAGGAAAAGGCAGATCTAGTTAGAATGAGGATGTGAGAGCAGCATTTTCAGAATTTTTTTGGGACAATGGAAGCATTATGCAGGTTAAAAGGCATATCCCTTTGAGACACTTACTCTAGAGTGATTTGATTTCACCCTGCCCTGCACCAGGCTGGGGCTTGAGATCTCTGAGCATGACTTGACCAGCATCTTTTGAGTCCCTTTCTGACCTGCTGGAACGGAAGACTCCCTGCCGAAGTCCACAATTTCCTCTGGGCCACATGACACGTTGCTGCTCAGGAAAACACTGCCTGTGGGTTCAGGAGCCTGACCCTCTGGCCTTTTGTCTGGATGCCGTTTGCCTGCTCTGAAGAAGCGGGCATTCCAGAAAGCCGAGGTCAGTGTTGGATGTCGGACAAACCCTGTGTGTCTTTGCTGCTCCTTGGAATCACAGTATTTGGCCCTGGGAGAAAAGAAGAGCATTGCCAGCAGGCAGTCATTTGTAAAGAGGAGATCAGTTTCACTGACATCATTAAAACCCCTCTCTCAGGTCACTTGCTGGGCAGTTTTCTCAGACTATTTCCCTCCCCTGCATTAGCTTATTCTAATCCACTGCCGTCTCTCCTCTGAACGATCAGCAGCAGCCTTTTCATGTCTTCCCATGTTCATTCCCATTCCCCAGCCTCCTTTTTGGAGCCAGGGACATTTTTCTTAAGTCAAATTCTGACTATATCCCTGCCCTGCTTAGAGTCCTCTGTGGCGCCCCACTGCTGCTAGAGTGCGGAACCCCCTTCTTCATGCAGCCTCTCAGGCTTGTGAGATAGGCCAGCAGGAGAATTTCCAGCCTCCTCCTCCTCCAGCCCAGCTCTTTGTGTTCACTCCATAACCTTCCTGTTTCCTCCCATCTCATCACCTCCTCATAGACTGTATACCCTCTGCCTGGAATGCTCTGCTCTGCCTCCAGAAGATGAGGAGCAGTCAGAACTCCAGGGTAGTGCTGCTTCATCTCTTTCAGCTTCTCATAGTCACCTACTACTCCCACTCTTTGTACTGAAATATTATGAATTTGAATAATTTGTTGTTTGAAGTCTGTATCCCTCCTAGATCATAAACTCTGGAAATGCAGGGATCACGCCAGTACTGTTCACACTTGTTTCTTGTGACCTAGCATGACACTTGATGTTGTTTGTTATTTGCTGAATACATTTCAGATGTAGTAGTAGTAATAATAATAATAAGATCCATTGAATTCTCTTGACTTCTATGCTTTACTGCCTCCTTTTGTTAAAAAAAACTGGATTAGGCAGTGCGGGCAGTCCTGATGTCCTCCAGTTGGGGCCAAGGCGTGGAAAGGACGGCTCCCAGCATGAGGTTTATTAGTGCTGACGTTACTCAGCACCGGAAGCCTGAACAGACATCTGTCTCATTTGTTACTGCGCTGAGTTTACATTTATTATTTGCGCTTTGTTTTCTATCTAGTAATTGCCCTATCTGTTGTAATGATTTCTTGTCATAATGGAAACAAAGTGGAAAAGGACTTCCCCCAACTGCATTCGTGATGGAGACAGGATGGAGGTTGGAGTCCTTCTCTGAGTCCCAGAAGATGACCTGCCTAAAGGGTTTAGAGAGCCCACTAGGGCAGGTGTCGGATCTCACTGCCTGTACAGGCCAGCAGCACATTTGATCCAATGAAGCTAACACTTTGCAATTTCTTTTTTTTTTTTTTTTGAGTTGGAGTCTCACTCTGTTGCCCAGACTGGAGTGCAGTGGCCGCTCCCGGCCACCGCAGCCTCAACCTGCTGGGCTCCAGCGATCCTTCCGCCTCAGCCTTCCAAGTAGCTGGAATTACAGGCGTGTGCTACCATGCCCGGCTAATTTTTTGATTTATTGTAGAGATGAGGTCTCGCTTGCCCAGGCGGGTCTCGAACACGCGGGCTCAGGCAATCCACTCACCTCAGCCTCCCAAAGGGGCGGGATTACAGGCTGAGCCACCGAACCTGGCTGCAATTTCAAGATTCACTTTTTTCTTCTTCTTGAGCATGAATATGGCCTTAGTGCTGGTTAGAAACCAAATTTCCTTTTAAATGAATTAATAAAGCAAAACAGAACTTTTGGTGAACAGCTGTTTTCATCCATGGGGACTTGGCGCCTGGTCGTGATTTTTGTCTGAGAGGAAAAGGTAGTTTGTTTGGGCTCTTGTCACAGGAACAGCTGCATGATCCCAGGCAGTTTGGGGTAGTAGAAGTATCATAAATTTTGGAACCAGGAAGGTCTACATTTGAAACCTGGCTCTGCTGTTCTGTAGCTGTGTGATTGTGAGCAGGTTCCTTTATCTCCCTGCGTCTCCACTTTCTCTTCTGTAAAGTGGAAATAATACCTATCTCATAGTGCTGTGATGGTTAAAGGAGACTGTATTAGCAGAGAACCTAGAATGGGCCTGGCACATGGCAGGAACTCATGTGTTGTTTCTTTATTTTTGAATGACATCAGGGATGTAATAAGGAGAAAATCAATAGACTTTGCTAGTAAGTTATTCTTAGAAGGGCTCTGAGTCCAACAGTATATGTAAAGCTCCCCAAGGGTAGGACCTTACTGGACATTGCTGTATCCTTTATGGCAAGCAATGAGTAAGCAGTGCTGGTACATGACAGGATCAAAACTTGTTTGATGAATGAGAGACAGATAAAAAACGATTTCCATCTGTATGGCTTAAAGCTTAAGAGCTTAGGTTCTGGAGTGAGAAGGGCTTAGGCTTATAACTCGTGACCATGGTCAAGTTACTCAGTCTCTTCTAAGTCTCAGTTTCCATGTCTGTAAAACAGAGATGATAATAATACTACCTCAAAAAAATTGGACATGAGAACAGAATGAAATTTTTTCAGCATTATTGAGTTATAACTATATAAACTACATACTGAAGTCAATAATTTGATGAGTTTTGATATGTATAAATCTGTGAAGCCACTACCATCTCAAGATAATGAACATAACTATCATCCCCAAAGTTTCCTCATGTTCCTTTGCAGTAACTTCCTACTCTCCCACTCCTCTCACTGTCTTCTTGAGATTGGGCAGTGTAAGTCCTTAAAATTTGCTCTTCTATTTTGAAATGGCTTTGGCCATTCTAGTCCTTTGCATTTCCATATGAATTTTAGAAATCAGTTCGTTAAGTTTAATAAAAAACGCCTACTTAGATTTTGATTGCATTGAATCTATAGATCAATTTGGGGGAGAATTGACATTTTAATGATATTGAGTCACTTGAACCATGAAACACAATAGTCCTATCTATTTAGGACTCATAACACAATATCTCCCCCCATGTATTCAGATCTTTTCTAATTTATTTTAGTAATGTTACATAGTTTTTGGTGTATAGATCTTACGCATCTTTTTTCAGATATGTGTAGGATTTTCCACACAGATGATGATATCTATGTGACTAATAAGTTTTATTTGTTTCTTTCTGAAATGGATGCTTTTTTTTTTGTGGGGACAGGGGACAGTTTATTGTGAAATATGAAGCAGCAATGATTCAGGCGAGTTTCTGCTTTATATTCCCAGTCAGAGCACAAAATGACCAAATGTCCTCATCAATGCTAAGCTTAAAAGAAAGAGAAGGAGGGAGGGAGGGAGAGGGAAAGAGAGAAAGAAAGAGAAAGAAAGAAAGAAAGAAAGAAAGAAGTTTCTTTTTCTTGCCTTGTTGCACTGGTTGCAATCTCTAGGACAATACTGAATAGAAGTGATGAGAGCAGATATCCTCAGCTTGTTCCTGATTTTACAAGAAAAGTGGTCTTTCACCATAAGCATGATGTTAGCTGTTAATTGTAGGGTTTTCATAGATGCCTTTTATCAGGTTGAAGACATTTCCTTGTATTCCTAATATGCTGAGAGTTTAGTCTGGAATGGATATTGGGTTTTATCAAAGGCTTTTCCTGCATCCCTTCACTTACTTCACTCTTTCAGTTAATCACGTGGTTTTTCTTTCTTTGTCTGTTACTGTAGAGAATTATATTGATTGATTTTTGGATATCAGACCAACCTTGTATTCCTGTGGTAAACTCCACTTTGTCATAATGAAGGATCCTTTCTGTATATTGTTGAATTTGATTTGCTAAAATTTTGTTTAGGATTTCTGTATCTGTGTTCATAATGAGGAACATTAGTCTATATTTTTCTTTTCTTGTAATGTCTTTGTCTGATTTTGATATCAGGTATAATGCTGACTTCACAAAATGTAATTTTCTAGAAGTTTGTGTAGAATTAGTATGAGTCTTTCTTAAATGTTTGTCAGCTTTCATCACTAGAGCTGACCTAGGCCTGGAGTTTTCTCTGTGGAAAGTTTTTTTTTCTTTTAAATAGACTTTATTTTTTAGAACAGTTTTAGGTTTACAGAAAGATTGATCAGAATATACAGACAATTCCCACATATCCTCTGACACCACACATGTATAGCCTCTTCCACCATCGGCATCTTCCACCAAGGGGTATATTTGTTAAAATTTATGGAACCTACACTGACACATTATTATCACCCAAAGTCCATCATTTACATTAGAGTTCATTCTTGGTGATGGACATTCTATTGGTTTTGACAAATGTATAGTCTATGTATCCACCACTGTAGTATTTTACAGAAAAGTTTCACTGTCTTAAAAACCCTCTGGGCTCTACCTATTCATTTCTTCTCCCTGTTCCCTGGCACCACTGATCTTTGTGTTGTTTTCATAGTTTTACCTTTTCCAGAATGTCATATATTTCAAATATAGTATGTAAACCATTTCAGATTGGCTTCTTTCATGCATTTAAATTTCTTCCGTGTCTATTCATTGCTTGATAGCTCATTTATTTATTTTTATTTATTTATTTATTTTAGTGCTGAATAATATTCCATTGTCTGGAGATACTGCAGTTTATCCATTTACTTACTGAGGGACATCTTGGTCGCTCCCTAGTTTTGGCAATTATGAATAAAGCTTCTGTAGATATTCATTTGCAGGTTTTTGTGTGGACAAATGTTTTTAGTCCATTTGTGTAAATCCCAAGAGAGTGATTTCTAGATCATTGTGGAAAGGTTTTAAACTATAAACTCAATTTCTGTAATAGATATGGAACTAGTCAGTCACTATTTCTTTTTTAGTGACTTGGTTGATGTTTTTCAATGAGTTTATGTATTTTCTCTAAGTTGTTAAATTTATCCCTATGAAGTTGTTTTCTAGGTATTTCTAGTTGTTTCTCACAAAGCTGAGGATTTTCTAGGTATCTTTCTGCTGTTGTTTTCTAATTCCATATAGTTAGAGAATATACTTTGTATGATTTGAATTATTTTAAGTTTGCTGAGGATTATGGCTCAGAATATGGTCAGTCTTGGTAAATGTTTGGCATGGACTTGAAAAAATATTTTTCATACTTTTTTGTTCCATTTTCTTTTTTTATGGCTTCTTTTTAATTAATTGAGCACTTAATGATTCCATCTTAATTCCTTTTGTTGGCTTACTAGCTATAATTTATTTTATTGGTTGGTTTAGGCTATATAGCATTCATCTTAAACTTATCATAGCTTATTTTCAAGTGACAATATACCATTTCATGTATAAGAAATTTATAACACTATATGAAAAAACAGAATTATCTTTTGGAGGGCAGGTCCCATGTAATACAGGCTTCTCTGTGACATAAGTGTTCTAGGAAACCATTGGCATCAGTGTACCAGCCAGTGTTGTTGTGAGAGCCTGCGTTCAGTTTCAGTGAATTTTTTTTTTGAAATCCCCATTTCATGATGGGTGATTTACAAGTGCAATTGCCCATACTGTGCTGAGTGTTCAGCAATTTTTGACTTAAAATGGCATGACCCCTATGCCACCCTTCCTATTCTCCCAATCTTGTTCTGAGTGACTTTTTTTGTTTTTTTCCTGTATGAAAAAAGTTCTCAAAGGGAGACATTTTGCCAATGTGGAAGAGGTGAAATAAAGAACAACAGAAGCACTACAAGTCATAAAAATTGATGAGTTCAAAAACTGTTTTGAGCAGTGGAAGAAGCATCTTGATAGGTGTTTTGCATCAAATGGAGAGAACTTTGAAGGTGACTGAAGTTTGAACATGTAAGAATAAATACACAATTTTTTATAAATAAATTCCTGAGTTTTCTTTTGGTCTCTCTTGTATATATATTTACTTCCCTTTCTTTCTTTGTAGTATTGTTGTCATACATTTTACCTCCACATACATAATAATCTCTATAAGACTTTGTTATTACATTTGCATTAAACAGTAATCCATGAATCTATTCTCTTTGAAAAATATTTTAAAGTGCATGTAAAAAAGTGCACAAATCTTAAGGGTGTAACTCAGTGTATTTTTACAAGGTGAACAAACCATGTAGCTACCACCTAGATCATCATATAAAACATACCAACACCCCAGAAGCCTACCTCATGACCCCTGTCTGTATCATTGACTACCCTGAAATGTAACCAGTATTCTATCACTATAAGTAGTTTTGTTTATTTTTGAACTTTGTATAACACAATTATAAAATATGTACTTTTTGTCTGACTTCTTTCACTTAACATTATGTTCATGAGATTTATCATGTTTTTGTGTGTAGCAGGAGTTTTGTCCTTTCTAATTTCCGTATAGTATTTTGTTCATTGTAGGAATAGACTATATTTTACATATCTTTTCCAATGGTTGATGTATATTTTGTTTTTCCAGTTTGAGTCTATTATGAATAATAGTGCCACAAACATCCTTGAACATGTTTTTTATTGGACATAAACACTTATTTTTCTTGAGTGCAATATCTGGGAATGGAATTTCATAATGTATGTGTATATTCAGCTTAATAGATACTGCCAAACTGTTTTCAAAAGTGACTGTACCATTTTACATTCTTATCAGCAGTGTGTGAGAGTTTAAGTTGTCTCATATCTTTGTCAGCACTTGGTGTTGTCAGAGAACAAAACAACAGTGAATGCAGAGCTCAACTCAGTGCATTTTTTTTTTCTTTCTGGCATCTTGGGCCCTCAAATTCTGGCTGCTTTGGTTGCTTTCTGATGTCTTTACATTTTTTATGTTTTTGCTATTGTTGTAGTTACTTTATCCAGTTTTATAGTTAATGTAGTGTCATTTACTTTGCCATAGACAGAATCAAAGTCTCGCTTTATTTTGAAAACTATTTTCTGTGGAGAAAGTTTATTTTTCTCAAATTATATTAAGGCATCATTCTACTCCAAAGGGTGTAGGGTGGTGTGAGATGGTACCACATATGTCTGGGTGATTACAGTTTTTATGTCACTTATGTCATGATGCCTTCCGTTATAGTATCTGGAGTATTTTCCCTTTGAAAGGAATTCATGAAACTGTACCCTACCTTTATGATTATGCACATCTGTTCTTGTTTATATTGATCCTACATTGATCCTAGCTTAAGCTGAAAAATGTCAAATGAAAAAGTGCAGTGGAGCTTACATAATCTTTAGTTTTACTTTCATAAGCAGACATTTAAGCTGTAGTGGTAGGATTCTTGTCAATGGTTGCATGACATCTGCAAAATGGAAGGAGCCCCCACCTCCTGAAGCTTTAAAAAGGAATGGAGACTTTATTCGTGAAAAGACTTGACTTGAAAAGGCTGGAAATTTTCTAAGACTTAGATTTACCCTAACACAACAGCCTTGTTTTGGAATACTTTCAAACACTGCTTATTGCATTGCCAAGCAAAAGAAGTCACTCTGACAGGAGAGAGCTGCATAATTCAGCCATAACTGAGCTAAGTTGTGGCTTGGAGCAGAAGAAGGAGATTAAGTAGTTCCTTTGTCAGATGATGTCATTTCTAGAATAGCTCACCTGTCTTCTGATATTTTGAAGCAGATCATGGAAAGAATTGGCAGCAGTGCCATTTCTCTTGAAACTCATTGTATGAATTGCTAATGGTAGGTCTCAGTGCAGCTAGTTCTTGTTGGTATCACCTGCATATTGCCAGCATCCAAGAAGAATTGTTATACTGCAAACCCCTTTGGGAAATTTCAAAGTCTTCAAAATGGCACATAGTTTCTCTGCCAAGCTAAATTTTGACTGAAAGGAATGTCGAGGCAATTTGCACAGAAGAAGCATCTGCTTTCTCTGGCAATACTTATGGCTTTGCAGCTTTGGTGAAGCAAGAAAACTCACCTGTCACTATGGCTGGGAATTTTTGTGCCAGCATATGTTGATGTCAAAGTTTGCAACAGTCCTGAAAGCCTGCTTTGAAAGACTGATTTCATCAGAGCAGGCCTTGAGTCATTGCCCTCACAGGAGGTTTTGTTATGAAATGGAGCAGAACAGAAAGCTGCTTCGACTACGCAGGAGTTCACTGGCTCTCCAAAGGACAAGTCTTGAAATACTTGACTGAACTTCAGACTGAATTTCTACTTTTTTTTCCCTTTGATAGGAAAGGAAAACCCACAAACCAGTTAGAGAAAGAGGAATTCATTCATAACTTGGCTTACTCACTAGATATTTTTGGCCACGTGAGTGAGGTAAACCTTTCAATTTACCATTATAGATGTTGCTGAAAAATGGGCATTTTTAACCACTCTGCCTTCCTAGAAGAGGAGATTTGGGTAGATAAGTCTGCAAACTTTATCCTGCTTGAAGAAATGTTTGGGCAGCTTGGGAGTGGCAGAGTCATGCCAAAGCTTCAGCAGTAGAAATCTGCAGAGACCTGGAAACAGTGTCCTTCTCTTTTAAAGGCAACTTCTGCTTAGCACATGAAAAGGGGAGTATGGATTCACAGTCTTCCCTTGGGGACAAACCATCTGTGAAGGAGACCTTGATGTTGCTTTCTTCAGTGACTTGAGAAAAAAGAAAAGGATATGACGTTGATTCAGCTGGAAAACTGTTGGTACTGTTCTTTGACATCTGACATTCACTAATTCTTGTCAGTGGACTTTGGAGGTGGTGATTTGGTATACCCCTTCCTTCCATTGGAAGTTTGGGTTTTATAAGTATTTGTTGGTATCTAAATAAAAAAGTTGGGTTGACCAAGTATCAAGGTGTCATGTGTCATATATGTCAGATGTCATGGAGTGTTTCACAATTCCAACATTATGTTTAATAATAATAATAATAGCAACTGTGTTTATTGAATGCTTGCTATATGACAGGCACTATTCTAATAACTGTATGAATTAATACATTGAATATTTACAATGTTAGTATAAGGCAGGCAATCTTATTACCTTTATTTTTAAATGAGAAGACTAAGGCCCAGAGGTCATAGGGCTGGTCAGTGGTGGAATCAGATAAAAACCCAGGTTGTTTGACTCCAAGGTCCACATGTGGACAGTGATCCCTGGAAACTGCTCCTCTTGTGGCCAGACTATAGCGTGTTCTGTTTGTGTTACAGTTTGTGTTTTGATATTGTTGACGCGATTTGGATTTCTTTTTATTTTATTTTTTGAGTTGAAGTCTCACATTCTCACCCAGGCTGGAGTGTAATGGTACACTCACAGCCACCCCAGCGTCAACCTCTTGGGCTCAGGCAATCCTTCCGTCTTCGCCTTCCAAGTAGCCAAAACTACAGGCATGCGCTACCACGCCTGGCTAATTATTTATTTATTTATTGTAGGAATTAGGTCTCACCAAGTTTCCCAAGCTGTTCTTGAACCCATGGGCTCAGGCAATCCCCTCACCTTGGCCTCCCAAAGTGCTGGGATTATAGGTTTGAACCACCACAACTGGCCTCTTTTTATTCTTTTCAGGAAGTTGTTATTAGCTTTTGTGCTAATAACAGAGAGAGAGAACAAGAGTGAGTGACAGAAAGAAAAGGAGGGAAGGGAGGCAAAATAATATCTGAAAAAAGAAATTAAATTTGAATTTAACATTAAGATAAATTGTGTGCAAGATGTCTTATACTTTTGTTACTTACATTTTATTGGGGAGTGAGTCATAACTTTCATTAAATTCCAAAGGCTCCTGAGACCCAAGGGCAGGGACCATGTCTAGTTGTCTTTGTCTCCCAAATGTTTGGCATGATTCTGGCACATAGTATTTGTTCTGTAAATTTTTATTGAGTAACAAGTTGCTATACTTATAGAGTTAAAGCTCTATCCTCTGAGAAACTTACTTTTTGAAAACACTTTACTTACTGCTGGTTGGTACAGGATAATACTCATTCAGTCACCTATTAGTTATTCAACACTTTCTATGGCCAGATACTTACTTAGGATCTGGACATACATAAGTGAACAAATTAGATTGTTAGGTAGTATCCTTGAGCATTGCTTATAGCTTCTGGAGGAAAGACAGACAACTCAACAAGCAATTCAATAAAGAATGGAGGCCAGGCATGGTGGTTCATGCCTGTAATCCCAGCACTTTTGGGAGGCCAAGGCAGAAGGATTGCTTGAGTCCAGGAGTTCAAGACCAGTTTAGGCAACACGGCAAGATCTCGTCTCTACAAAAATAAAAATAAAAGTAAAAATTAGCTGAGCATGGTGGCATATGCCTGCAGTCCCAGCTACTTGGGAGGCTGAGGGAGAAGGATCACCTGAGCCCAGGAGGACAAGGCTGTGGTGTGTAGTGATAGTGCCACTGTACTCTAGCCTGGATAACAAGAGTGAGACTCTGACTCAAAAAAAAAAAAAGAGAATGGTGAGGGCTGTCAGAGGAACTAAACTTTCCATTGAATGAGGTAGAAGGAGCATCCGATTTAGTCTGGGGTGGTGGTGGGGAGTTCAGGAAAGCTTGTCTGAACAATAGTGTATAAGCTAAGACTTGAGGAATGAGCTTGAGTTGGTCAGGTGAAGGGGACAAGGAGTGTTTCAGGCAGAGGAAACAGCATGTATCAAGGCCTGGGTAAGAAAGCGCCAGACAAGGAAGATAGAGAATTGAAAGAAAGTGTTTCAGCATGTTTAGGTCACACCACAGAGGTCAGTGTCACAGATGAGCTGTAGAGCCAGCTAGGAAGATCCTTGTCTGCTGGGTTAGGTAATTTGAACCTAACCCTGATAGCAATGGGAAGACTTTGGAGGGTTTCCAGTAGGGCAGAGGTGTGACTAGATTGGCAAGGCTTTACAGGGATTGCTCTGGCTACTCTGTGGAGAATGAACCTGTGAGGGAGAGCAGTTCAGAGACTCTTCCATGGTCTAGCTGGAAGACGAGTTGGTTTATGTAAGGATAAGAGTGGAAAAGAGTGACCAACAGAGATGCAGGGATCTCTAGGTGCTGATCTCTTCAGGCTTTGATGCTGTGTTGGATGTGGATGATGTGAAAGAGGGAGAAATCAGATTCCTGGTCTGGGCAATGGGGAAACTGGTGGAGAAAAGCAGATGATGTGGGAGTGGGGAGGGTATATGCAGAATATGGTTTTGCACATGTTGAATTGTAGGTGCCTGTGAGATACCTACATGCAGTATCCAGTACCAGCAGCTTGACTGTGCAGATAGAACACGCTGTACTTGGAACGTGTTTCAATTGGGCTACTTTGTGCATGCCCTCCAGCAGAATTGTAGGTTCTTAGAAGTATCTGCCCTGGTCCTGTCTATAGAAGGACTCCTAGGCTTGTGAAGGTTATCTTGGAGGCTGACTGCCACCAAAGCCTTGGTAGTGGCCAAAGTGTGTTAGAGATTGATGCTAGAGGGATCAGGGAAATGAAACCCCTGTAGAGGCAGCCTTGGGAGAAATGTTGATTGTGGTAACCACCTGGGATGGGAGTAGAGTTAAGTATCTTGGATAGGATCCCTGGTTACCTAGAACCATCCAGAAAGGAAGGGGAAGAATAGGGCAAAAACACCTTATCTTTGGGGAGATTGTATGACATCTTAGTTAATAGCATGAGTTATGGTGCAGACAGAGCTGGGTTTAAGATCCTACTCTACCAGAAACTAGCTGTGTAAATCTGGGTTTAAAATCTCTTAACTTTGTTTTCTCATTGGTAAAATGGTGATGATAATAGTACCTACTTCATAGGGTTATTGGGAGGATTCATATGATAATGAATTTAAATAACCTAACACTCTAGCCTGCACATTTTTAATGCTCATATTTAATGGTTGTTGCTGATATTTCTTCTCTTTCTTTTTTCCTTCTTCCCTTAATTGTTGTTATTATCATCCAGGTGTCTCTTTGAGATATATGTAGACTGGTCTTGAATCTTGAATACCAATCCTATGGATTTAAAAGGAAGGTCAGAGCTTGCTTTCTAGATCTTGCAAGATCTAAGAGGCTTCCTTCTAGCACATATGGAGACACCTCTGCAAGTTCCTCCTGAATAATCTGGAGGCTTACTTCTAGCAAATAGACCATCTCTACATTGTACCACCATGATACGGAGACACCTCTCCTAAAGAATCTGCCATACCAAATGTTAGGGAGCCACATAGATGTCATTGAAAAGGCAACTTAGGAGCCTCACTAACAGCTTTAATAGACACCGTAGGCATCACTATTTCTAACATACCCATTGGATACTCCATCATTGTGGGATCTTTAGCTGATCCCAGCCTTTTACAGCTTTCCCAGCTCTTTGTTCCTCTCTCAACTTTTATCCTGGATTGCACCCAGGGACTGTCCATCACCTTTCACTGCATAGAGCAGTTAAGTTCCCCAGCACCTGAAGCCCAGTATGCATCCTCCAATCCATCAAGGAGCTCAGCAGGGCAGGGGACCCTTTGCCTAACAGGACCACCTTTTATGGAAGGTTATGGGTATAAATAGTCCCTTTTTGGTGGGAAGGGGTCAAATTTCATTATTTTCATTATTAATGGTCACAAATATCTTTGTTTGTGTTTTTTGTTCTAGACCCTAGGGAAACAAGAGTTAATAGTTGAAATCTACTGAAGGGGTTGAGTGTGGATGGGTTGAAATTTGGGCCTTCCTACTTGTTATTGTATGACCTCAGGCAATTTGCCTCACTTCTCGAGTCCCTGAACCTAAGATTCCATTTCCCTTCTTTAAAACTATCACTGGGCAACCCCCTCGGGTCCCCTCCCACTGTGGGAGCTTTTCTGTTCTCTCAATAAATCCTGCTTAAAAAAAAAAAAGGTACCACCATCCTCTTCATACCCTAGAAAAAATGTCCCCAGCATATCTGTGAGGTGGGATACTGTCTTAACCTCTGCTCTTCCCAGTTCCCTGAAGGATTAGCCCACAGCCCTGGGTTTGTTGACATTTAACTGCTAATCTCTCTGGAGAGAAGCAGGAAAGCAAAGTTGTACTTCAGGAATATTGACTGATATTCTAGAATCCCTCAGATTTGGAAGCTGTGCCCATGGTCTATGGTTCCTGGCCCCAGACTCATCCCAGGAGGTCTCTGGATTTCTATTTGCTTTCAGTTTTCCTGAAAGAGGAGCTTTCCAAGGCTTTCCCTTTCCTTTCTCTCTTTCCTTCACTGTGGCCACTAGTCTGCAGATCTGTGAGAATAGAACAGTGGGAGACCAGGTAAGTCTGGCAAGCCAGCTTGACCAAAAGGGAAATTTGCAGCAAGCCTCTTAGTGTGTCTTATGGAAACTGGAGGTACAGAGAGGCTGGAGTCAGGGCCTGGATGCCTGACCATGCTCTAGTCATTCATCTCTCCTTACTGTTCTTCCTCATCCCTTTCTCCTGTCTCCCTTGGCTTCCTTGTACTCCCTGGTATGTAGAGGGGGCACACAGTGGCTGCCCTAGAGCTCCTGAGTCCTACAGACTGATTCATTTTTTTTCTCCATCTAGATTTTAAATTCATACACAAGAAACTAATTGCCTGGGGGTTTCAGGTTCATGTCATTCAAAGAGACTACCTGGTTCCACCCCTGGAATGGGGCTCAGGGCAAGGTGCACTTCCCGGAGAAGTGGGAATGGTCAAGAGCTGGGCAGACACTCCCAAGATGCCACTAATGGGGAGCCAGTGTCCTTCAATGTCCCCTTGATGTAATATGTCATTTTCTTCTTGGGGACCTTCTGGCTCTGAGAGGTCTGTCTGCTGTGATCAGTGTCTTTCATGTTCATATTGTTGTGGCTTCTGAGCAGAGGCTGAGAGGGTAGCAGCTGGGCTGGTGGGTTGGGAGCCATAGAGGAGTCAGGAAATGAGCTATGGCTCCTGCAAAGCAACAGCCTTACAAACATCCATGTTAAGGCAACCTTTGGTTTTACATGGCTTGGGTCAGATGTGGAGACTCTTAGGAAGGATGTAAGCTTTACATAGCTATTTGGGGTTAAGAAAGATCTTCTTATTTCAAAGCTCATTCTTCATTTTTGTAATTCTTCCTGTAGTCTCTGATGAACTGACTCCTTGTGGGGTGAAAGTCACCTCTGGAGGGTCCCACACAGCCAGTGACCAGTTTGGGCCATCAGGGTTCTGTGGAGGCTACCTCAGACCTCCTAGGGAAGGAAGGAGTCCCACTGTGATTCCTTCCTCCTAGGTGGTCAGGGCAGTGTGGCCAGGAAAAAGGCACTGCCTTGGCTGGGCAATTAGGGGATCTGCCCTGATGGCTGGGGATGCATATGGTGTTCCCAGACTGAGAGCCCATTTTATATGGAAATACTCTTCCCCAGGACTCTTAGAATTCAGTATGGTATATTAAACAAATTACAGTATAGGGAGGACAAACCCAGCTGTTGATAAACTCAGGCAGCTTAAGCAGTTTGGGACAAAAGAAGCAACTTAGAAAATTTATATTTAATAGAAAAATTACATTTTAAATTCTTTATTGATATCTGGCTGGTATTTAAAAAGCCATTTGGTAACTTCTGACTAGGTTTGTATCTGTATTCAATGGAGGCAGTTAGGTTGACCCTCCCTCTACTCTAAGATGTTTAAAAAGTAAATATTTTTACAGGATGATAGGATTTTTCATTTTAAGATTTAGGCTGAATTTCAGAGCATAAAGCTGTTTGTATGTAATGGAAAGGTTAATAGGCAGTTCCTCCCTTCCCCCGTCCTCCCTGTCTCAGAGTAGTCCTGGCAGCTCCTGTCTGTCTGTAAATACTTAGGGTTGCCTCACTGGCATGTCAGTATGGGGTGAGAAGAGGCCAGATGATTTTATGATCCATAAATGCAAGCACCAGACATCCTCCGAAATTCATTAGTGTTTGCTTGTCATTACAAATAGCCTGTGTTGTTTGCCTTCTGACTAGACGGGCAGACAGGCAGGGCCCAACTGCAGGATCTGGAGGGCTCTGAAGCCCCAACTTTCTTTTGGAAAATTAGAGTTTCTGGGAGAGTTTTAATTTGTGACTGGAGATTGTTTCTTTCTCCTGAGTATAGGTATTGACAGTTTGAATCTTTGGATTCAGACCAGCTTTTCCTTCAGTGGAAAATATGAGGTTCTTGAATAAAACATACTCATAAAATGAATTGTGATCTCTTATTTGTTTTGTTTTAGTTTTTTCCCCCCTTCTGCATTATAGAGAAAATTTTTGGAGAGGGAAAAGCCCCTTAAAATGTTATGACCATATTCTTCTCTGGGCAGCAGAATTTGTACTGCCTTTCCCCAAACTTGCCTTACTTTACAGAGGGCAGCCTCATTTCTTGGGCACCCTTCCTTCCTCTTGGACCTGAGACTCAGAGCTCAGGGTGTCCATTTCAGACCCCAGGTAATGCCTGGGGGTGATTGTGAGGCTGTGGAAACCTTTAAGCCAGCTGCCCCTCTGATGTGTAAGTGTCAGAGTGGGACTGAGAAGTCTCAGCTAAATGTGTGCTGAAGTCAAGCTTGAGGCAGCCCTTGAAGTCTGAGTGGCACCTGGGGCAAGGCAGATGTGCAAGGGGCCATGTGGCTGAGGTTTCTGAGTGGAGTTGTCAAATTGAATGCAATTAGAGGAGAAAGTCTTCCAAATGATCTTCATATGGGGCCTGCTTAGGGATTCCTGGGGCCTACTTGGGATTGTGGGTTTTATGCCTATTATTTGGTTGTTCAGCATATACTGATCTGGCACTTACTATGTGCAAGCCTCCCTGCCTGGTGTTTCAGGATATTCAAGGATGAATGCAGACTCCCTGGCTTAATGGGAAATATAAGAGATTTACCTAAGTGATTACAAGGGCCAGACTAAAGGGGATGGGTTAAGAGCTGTCTGGGAGGGGAGCCAGTATTTCCAGCTGGGACAATGGGCAAAGCATTCTGAAGGGTTCCTATTTGTTTGTGGCCTGGAGAATTGGTATAATTTGGACACAAGGTAGGGAGGAAGGGCATTCCAGGTGGAGGGAACAGCTTGAATACAGGTAAAGCAGTTGGAAAGAAAGTGGCCATGAACAGGGACCAGAGAACAGATTAGGTTGTCTAAAGTAAAGGTGAAGGGCTTTGTGGAAAGTAAGACTAGAGAATAGGATGTTTTCGGTGTAGAGGGCTTGAGTGCCATACCTAGTGTTCTTGCTCTTGAGACTTGGTTCTATAGGCATTGGCAGAGTAAGTGGTTATCTGGGAGCTATGTTTCCTTCAAGAAGCTGAATAGAGAGGGAGAAGCAAGATGGCCATCAGGGAGTAGCTACCTGCAACTCTCTTGCCAAGCAGAACAGGGAAGACAAACTCAGGCTCTGGTAAACTCAGGCAGCTTAAGCACTTTGGAATGAAAGAAGCACCCTGCATCCTACAGAGTACTCTTGGAAGACCAAGGAGGAGAGAGTCCCGATGGCCAACGTTGGAGCCAGGGTGCCCCATCCCCACTGGGTGCCAGGCTCACATAGGATTTCCAATCTGGCCTTGTATGTAAGAGGGGGTGAGTGCTTCTGAAACAGTTCGGGTCAGTTCCCCTCCTTAACAATCCACATGGGAGGATACTTGGTTAGGACACAGTGGTGTGCTGCTGGAGCCCATGTGGAGCTGGGAACCCACTGTGTGAGGAATGCCTGCTCTCAGTCAACTCCCGAGAGAGTGCATACACTGCCAGTGATTACTGACAGCAGACTCCCAGTGCCTTCCATCAGCGTCTGGCAGCCAATCTCTCCCCCCCCCCACCCCGCCACAAGGTTTGCCTGCCAGACTAACATGCCAAAGTCCCTCCTCTACGGGGAATCTGCTGCTTTTAAGTGTTGAGCTGGGCCTTTGATGGGGGAGAGGATGTCATAGAAGTTACCTGGAGAGCCTGTTTCCAGTGGGAACATTTCTGAGTTGCAAAACTCCTGCAGTGCCCCCAGCTGCCAGGGGGCCCATCCTCCTACCCCATTCCCACATAGAGCTCGCAACATGGGTTGGAAAACTGGCTGGCTGGGCTGACCACAGGAAAAACTCTGCAAAAGAAACTCACTTTGAGTTCTGAGCACTGCCCAGCAAGAGTGGTAGAGCAGAAGTAAACACCCTCCACTCTCTCCCTGTGTGAACTATTGAATGGCAGAAAAGACCCTGGGGTGCAAGAGGGTACCTATCTACAAAACAACAAAACTAAAAAATAATAACAGAGAAGTGTGTTGCTCCTCACAGATGAGGAAGAACCAGTGGAAAAATACCGGCAATCCTCAAAGCCTTAAAGAGGCATCAACTACAAAAGCACTTCCCAGTCCCCAGACAATGAAAGCTACCCAGAACAACCTGTCCCTTATGACAGACACAATTCAGACAGTGGATGGTGAAAATGGCTAAGGAAAACCAAGAGAAGTTGGAAAAAAGATCACCCAGGCAACAAAAACCATGCAGGAAGTAAAAGTTTAGCTGACCAATACAACGTCCTGGAAATGAAGAATTCCCTCCTGGAATTTCAATGCATAATAACAGGCCTAGGGAGCAGAATCAATCAGGCAGAAGAAAAAATCTCAGAACTTGAAGATCAAAATATTGAACTAATCTAGGCTGACAAAACAGAGAAAAGGCTCAAAAAGAATGAGCAAAGCCTACGAGAGGTATGGGACTATGTAAAGAAACCAAATCTATGTTTGATTGGCATCTCTGAAACAGAAGGGGAAACTGAGAACACCCTGGAACAAGCTTCCCATGAGATCATCCAAGAAAAGTTTTCATATCTCACTAGAGAGGTGGCCATCCAAATGCAAGAGATTCAGAGACCCCTACAAGCTATTACATGAAAAGACCATCCCAAGACTCATAGTAATCTGTCTCCACAAAGTAAGCATGAAATAAAAAATCCTAAAGGTGGCTAGAGAAAAGAGCCAGACAACCTACCAGGGAAGACCTATCAGAATTGCAGTAGAATTCTCAGCAGAAACCCTCAAGCCAGAAGTGACCAGAGTCCCATCTTTAACATTCTCAAAGATAAGCAATTCCAGCCAAGTATGTCCTACTCTACCAAGCTAAGCTTTATCAGTGGTAGAGAATTAAAATCCTTCCCAGGCATCTAGTTCCTAAGACAATACACCACCACCAACAGACCAGCCCTCCAGGAGATCCTTAAGAAAATTTTAAGCACAGAAATGAAAGAATGGTTCCATCTATCACAAAAGCATAGGCAAGCACAGAGTTAACAGAGCATACAGATCATCAACTATATATATTTTTGTCAACTATATATATATATGGAAGCAAAGAAACCTCTTAAGAGCCTTGTGACAGAGGAAAAACCCTTTCATATCATTAATTAACTTGAACATGAATGAACTGTGCCACTAAAAAGGCATAGAGTAGCAAACTGGATAGAGAAACATGATCAAACATTCTTCTGCCTCCAGGAGACCCATCATACTGCAGAGGATACCCACAGACTCAAGGTAAAGGGCTGGAAAGTGATCTTCCAGGCAAATGGAAAACAAAACAAAACAAAAAGAGCAGGAGTAGCTATTCTTATGTCAGACAAAACAGATTTCAAACCAATAAAAGTTAAAAAGGACATGGAAGGATACTACATAATGATAAAAGGCTTAATCCACCAGCAAGAACTCTCCCTCTTAAAATATATATGCATCCAACATAGGCACATCCAAATTTATAAAACAATTTTTTTTTTTTTTGAGTTGGAGTCCCACTCAGTTGCCCAGACTAGAGTGCAGTGGCCACTCCCAGCCACCGCAGCCTCGACCTGCTGGGCTCCGGCGATCCTTCCGCCTCAGCCTTCCAAGTAGCCGGAATTACAGGCGCGCGCTACCACGCCCGGCTAATCTTTTTGATTTATTGTAGAGATGAGGTTTCGCCTGCCCAGGCGGGTCTCGAACCCGCGGGCTCAGGCAATCCACTCACCTCAGCCTCCCAAGGCGCGGGATTACAGGCTGAGCCACCGAGCCCGGCTTATAAAACAATTTTTATGTAAACCAAGAGATGGCATAGACACCCACACAATCATACTCAGAAGCTTTAATACCCCACTAATAGCCATAGACAGATCAACAAGGCAAAAAACCAACAAAGGCATCCAGAACCTTAACTAGACACTTGACCAATTGGACCTGATAGACATCTACAGAACATTCTACCCAGCATCCATAGAGTAAGCATTCTATTCATCAGCATGTAGAACATACTCCAGGGTTGATCACATTTTTGGGCATGAATCAAGCATAAACAAATTCTACAAGGTTGAAATAATACCAAGCACCTTCTCAGATCATAGTGGAATAAAAATAAATATTACCACTAATAAGAACCTCTCAAAACATACAAAGATATGGAAACTAAACTACATGCTGTTGAATGACTTTTTGGTCAACACAGAAATCAAGACAAATAAAAAAATTCCTGGAAACCAATAAAACAAAGACACAACATATCAAATTTCTGGGATACCATGAAATCAGTGTTGCAAGGGAATGTCATAGCATTGCATGCTCATATCAAGAAAATAGAGGGATTGCAAGCAAACAGCCTAACGTCATACCTAAGGAAACTGCAAGGACAAGAACAATTAAATTTAACTTCAGTCAAAAAATCTGGATTACTAAAATAAGTCACAATTGCAAGAAATAGAAGACAAAAAACTGGTTTTTGAGAGAATAAATAAGATTGACATACCCCTAGCCAGACTGACTAAAAGAAAAGAAAATCTAAATACAATTAGAAATGAAAAAGGCAATGTCACAACTGACCCTGAAGAAATTCAAAAGATTGTCAGAGATTACTATGAACATCAGTATGCAAATAAACTAGAAAATCTAAAGGAAATGAAGGACTTCCTGGTGTCACACAACTTCCCAAGGTTGAAACAAGAAGAAATTGAAACCCTAAACAGACCAGTAACAATCCAGGAAATTGACTCAGTTATAAGAAACCTCCCTTCCAAAAAAAATCCCTGGTCCGCATGGCTTCTCAGCTGAATTCTGCAAGACATACAAGAAAGAGCTGATACCAATCTTATTGAAACTATTCCTGGCAATCACAAAAGAAGGAATTCTCGCTAGCTTATTTTATGAAGCTAATATCATCCTGATACCCAAAACTAGCAAAGACCCAACAAGGAAAGTAAATTGCAGGCTAATTTCCCTGATGTGCATAGATGCAAAATTTCTCAACAAGATTCTAGCAAATTGTATCCAACAACACATTTCAAGGATCATCTACCATGACCAGGCAGGCTTCATTCTCAGGATGCAGGGCTGGTTCAACATTTGCAAAACCATAAATGTAATATAGCACATTAACAGGTGTAAAATCAAGAACCACATAATTATCATTAGATGTAGAAAAAGATAAAATCCAGCATCCTGTCTTGATTAAAAACCCTCAGACACCTAGGCATCAAAGCAACATTCTTCAGAACAGTAAGAGCCATCTATGACAAACCTGCAGCCAACATCATGCTTAATGGACTGAAGCTGGAAGCAGTCTCCCTAAGAACTGGAACAAGACAAGAGTGCCCACTCTCACCCCTCCTATTCAACATAGTACTGGAGGTCTTAGCCAGAGCAATTAGGCAGGAGAAGGAAATCAGGGGTACCCAAATAGTTAAAAAGGAAGTTAAGTTATCCCTCTTTGTAAATGATATGTTTCTATACCTAGAAGCCCTAGAGTGTCTGTCAAAAACCTCCCCATACTAATAAACAACTTTGGTAAAGTCTCAGAATACAAAATCAATGCACAAAAGACAATTGCGTTTCTATACATCGACAGTAAGCAGGTGGATAACCAAATAAAAACACAGTTCCATTCACAATAACCTTACACACACACAAAATGAAGTACCTTGGCATCTACCTAACCTTTACGAGAACTACAAAACACTGCTCAAAGAAAGCAAGGGTGATACAAATGAAAAAGATTCCATATTCATGGATTGGAAGAATCAATATCAAGATAGTCATACTACCCAAGGCAATCTACGGATTCAATGCAATCCCTATCAGATTGCCAACATCATTTTTCACAGACCTAGAAAAGATAATACAGAGTTCCATGTGGAAGCAAAAAAGAGCACAAATAAGCTAAAGTAATCCTCAGCAAAAGGAACAAAGTGGGAGGTATCACACTTCCAGACTTTATATTATGAGGCTATAGTAACCAAGACAGCATGATTTTGATACAGGAACAGGCACATAGACCAATGGAACAGGACAGAGAATCCAAAAATAAAAACACAATCCCTCAATCAACTCATCTTTTACAAAACTGACTATAACAAACATTGGGGAAAAGAAACCATATTTAGCAAATTGTGCTGGGAAAACTAGCTAGCCACATGCAAAAGAATGAAACTGGACCCCTACCTATCACCATATACAAAAAAATCAACTCAAAATGGATCAAGGACTTAAATGTAAAGTATTAAACTATAGGAATCTTAGAAGAAAATGCTTGGAACACCCATCTGTACATCAGAGTAGGCAATAAGTTCATGACTAAGTCCTCAAAAGCAGTTGCAGCAAAAGCTAAGATAGACAGGTGGGACCTTATGAAACTAAAAAGTTTTTGCACAGCAAAACAAACCATCAAGAGAGTAAAGAGACACAACCCACAGAATGGGAAAAATATTTGCAAGCTATGCATCTGACAAAGGCCTAATATCCAGGATATATAAGGAACTCAAATGAATTGAAAGGGGGGGAAAAAAAACCTCATTAAATAAGTGGGTAAGGGACATGATGAACAGTCACTTCTCAAAAGACAAGCAGCCAACAGACACATGAAAAAATGCTCAACCTCACTAATCATCAGAGAAATGCAAATCAAAACTACAATGAGATACCACCTAATACTGGTAAGAATGGCTATCATCAGTAAGTTAAAAAAAAAAAAAAAGGTGCTGATGCAGCTGTGGAGAAAAGGGGATGCTTCTACACTGTTTTGGGAATGTGAGCTAATTCAGCTTCTATGGAAAGTAGTTTGGCAATTTCTCAAAGAACTAAAAATTGACCTTCCATATGATCCAGCAGTCCCTCTCCTGGGAATATACCCAGAGGAACAGAATCACTCTACCAAAAAGACACTTGCATACACATGTTTATTGTAGCACTATTCACAGTAGCAAAAACATGGAACCAACCCAGATGCTCATCAAAAGTCGGCTGGGTAAAAAAAATGTGGCACATATACATGACAGAATGTTTTGCAGCCATAAAGAAGAACAAAATCATGGTCTTCGTAGCAACTTGTACGCAGCTAGAGACCATTACACTAAGTGAACTATCACAGAAATAAAGAGCTGAATATCGCATGTTCTCATAAGTGGGGCCTGAATACTAGCATAAGTGTAGGATTGACAGACACTGGTCACTGCTAGGCGAGGGAGGGAGAGAGAAGGGAGGAGGGCATGTGGTAACACACTGGGTACCTGGTCTATCGGGGAGAGAGAGCCAGCTAGGAGCCCAAATTTTACCTGCATGCAACCTACTTATGTAGTAAATCCTCACTTGTACCCCAAAACTGAGTAGTCAGAAGCTGAAGTCCTACAGGTGCCATAGCCTCAGCAGGCCCCAAACCAAACCTCTGATTCTTTCCCTAGGATCCTGCTATGGTCCTTCACCCCTGGAATGGCACACCTGTCTGTCATTAGTGACTCCTCTCTCCCCTACTGTCTCTGCTCCCAGTCAGTTCCCATGCCCTGTCTCCCTTCCTCCCATCTCTCTGTTCCCAGTACTACCCCTTAATCTTGGCATTTGTCTCCCAGCAGGTATGTCCCATTTTACTCTGTTGCCCACCCTGTGGTTTCAAATCTTCTGCATCTCCAGTGGTGTCCCCTGTGTCCATAGAATCCATCCCACATCTCTAAGGTGGATGCACAGGCTGCATGACAGCAGCTTATCCTTTCCTCCAAGCCTTCCTTTGGCCTTTTCCACTCACTCTCTGTGCCACCTCCTGTGGTCTCCTCACAGGTTCTTCAACTTACCTCCAGGTCTGTGTATTTGCAGCTCTCTGCTCGGCATGCGAGTCCTTCTCTTCAGCTAAGTCAGCCCCCCTTCTACTCATTGATTGCACATTGAACTTGTCCTTTTGCACTCAGTTACACATTTGTAATTGATGCTTGTCTTCTTCACTAGAAGCCAAGCAATGCCTAGTCATTGCTCTGACCCCAAGTGCTGGGCGTGGAGGAGGCACTCCATGAAAACTGACTGGTATTACTGATTAAAGGGGGCTGGAGACAGAGTTGAGGAGCTAAGGCAAACAGAGCAGGACAAACCCGAGGTTGAGACCACATGGTCTTGTTCCCAGCATTAAAAAAGGTGTTTCCCACTTTATAATGGGGTTGTTTGTTTTTTTCTTTTCAGCACGTTTGAGTTCCTTGTAGTTCCAAGATGTTAAGCCTTTGTCAGACTTGGAGTTGGCAAATACTTTTTCCCAGTCTATGGGCGGTCTCCCTGCTCTCTTGATGGTTTCTTTGGCTTTGAAGAAGCTTGTCAGTTTAGTGAGGTCCCCCTTGTCTATCTTATCTCCTATTGCCTGTGGGTTTCTGGTTTCGTTCAGGAATTGGATGCCAGTTCCAATTTCCATCAGGGTGTGTCCTGCATTTTCTAAGGTTCTTCTGGTTTGAGGTTTTACATTTAGGTCTCTGATCCATTTAGAGTTAATTTTTGTATATGGGAATAGATAAGGGTCTTGTTTGAGTCTTCTGCATGTGGTCAGCCAGTTTTCCCATCACCATTTACTGAAGAGGTTCTTCTCTCACCACTGGTGGGTGGTGGAGGCTTTGTCGAAGATGAGTTAGTTGAGAAATTGAGGTTTTGCTTCTGGAATCTCAATTCTATTCCATTGGTCTATATGGCTGTTCCTGTACCGATACCAAGCTGTTTTGATTATTGTAGCTCTTTAGTAAAGTTTGAAGTCTGGTAGTGTGATACCTCCTGCTTTGTTTTTTTTTGCTGAGGATTGTTCTGGCTATTCTTGGTCGTTTGTGTTTCCATGTGAATTCCTGTATTGTTTTTTCTAGCTCTGGGAAGAATGTTGCTGGTAATTTGATGGGTATTGCATTAAATCTGTAGATTGCCTTAGGTAGAATGGACATCTTTATAATGTTGATTCTTCCAATCCATGAGCATGGGATATTTTTTCCACTTGTTTGTGTCATCCTTGATTTCTTTGAGCAGTGTTTTGTAGTTTTCATTGTAAAAGTCTTTCACATCTCTGGTTAGGAAGATACCAAGGTATTTCATTTTTTTTGTGGCTATTGTGAATGGGATTGTGTTTGTTTTTTGGGGGTTTTTTTTGTTTTTGTTTTTGTTTTTTTTTTGAGTTGGAGTCTCACTCTGTCGCCCAAACTGGAGTGCAGTGGCCGCTCCCAGCCACCGCAGCCTCGACCTGCTGGGCTCCGGCGATCCTTCCGCCTCAGCCTTCCGAGTAGCTGGAACTACAGGCGCGCG
>CAUYQG010065970.1:0-10879 GCA_963574415.1 Tarsius wallacei | reverse complement strand
TAAAAATAATTCCATTATATATTATTAAAAGATTACTTGAGATTAGTATAAAATAATAGACTGAGCACAATGGCTCATACATGTAATCCCAGCACTTTGGGAGGCCAAAGTGGGAGGATTGCTTGAGCCCAGGAGTTCAAGAGCAGCCTAGGCAGGGCAACATAGCGAGACATCATTTCTTTAAAAAAAAAAAAAAAAAGGCCGGGCTCAGTGACTCAGCCTGTAATCCCAGTACTTTGGGAGGCTGAGGCGAGTGGATTACCTGAGGCTGTGGGTTCAAGACCCGCCAGGTAACTTGGCGAGACCTCATCTCCACAATAAATCAAAAATTAACCGGGCATGGTAGCACACGCCTGTAGTTCCAGCTACTTGGAAGGCTGAGGTGGAAGGATCGCCGGAGCCCAGCATGTTGAGGCTGCAGTGGCCGGGAGCGTGCCACTGCACTCCAGTCTGGATGACAAAGTGAGACTCCAAATAAAAAATAAAAAATAAAAAAGCTGAGCATGATGATGGCACGCACCTGTATTCCTAGCTACTTTGGAGGCTGAGGAGGCAGAATCACCTGAGACCAGAAGGTTGAGGCTGCAGTACGTCGTGAGTGCACCACTGCACTCCAGCCTGGGTGACAGAGTGAGACCCTAACTCAAAAAAAAAAAAAAAAAGGAAGCGAAATTGGTGTAAAATATCTATGTATATAGTATCACCACTTATGATTTTAAAATTTAAATCCACAAATAGCATGAAAAGACATTAGATGTTATTCTTGTAGACTGTAGAAACACTGGGGGAAGTGAATAACCATATATTATTCCCCCCAAAAAGTCTAAAAAAATCTAAAAAGTGGTTCGACCCCAGATCCATTCATCTCCCCCCACAGTAGGGGACTGTTCTCCACTATAGTCAAATCTTGAAGGCTCATTATCTGGAGAAGATAACATAGAGGTATCCAGACAGGAAGTCACTGGGCACAGAGGAGTGTGGAGTATTAAAAGTGGGATTAAATGGAAGCTGATTTATTAGTGCAGCCATTATGGGAAACAGTATGGTGGCTCCTCAAAAACATTAAAAGTAGAACTCCCATATGAGCCAGCAATCCACTTTCTAGGTATATATCCAAGGGAAGTGAAACCAGTAGGTCCAAGAGATATCTGCACTCCCATATTCACATTGTTCACAACAGCCAACATATGGAAACAACCTAATGACTATCAACAGACAAATGGGTAAAGAAAATGAGGTATACATTCACCGTGGAATATTATTGAGCCATGCAAAAGGAAACCTACCATTTGTACCAATATGAATGAACCTGGAGGACATTATGTTAAGTGAAATAAACCAGGCACAGAGAGACATATACTGTATGATCTCACTTATATGCAAAATCTAAAAGTTGAACTCATAAGAGCAGAGTAGAATGGTGGTTACCAGCGGCTGGGGTGAGGAGATGTTGGCCAAAGGGTATGGAATTTCAGTTAGGAAGAATAAGTTCAAGAGAGCTATTATGCAACATGGTGACACTCTAGTTAATAACAATGTATGGTACACTTGAACATTTCTAAGGGAGTAGACTAAGCATTACCACCACAAGGAATGATAAATATGTGGGTAATACATATTTCATTAGCTTGTTTTAGCCATTTCACAATGAATACATATGTCAAAACATTATGTTGTACACCACAAGTACATACAATTTTTATCTGCTAATTTAAAAATTAATAATAATAACTTAAAATAACGGAAACTTACTTACTAGATGTTGACACCTCCAGCCTGCTTTCCCCCACTCAAATCCCACACTGCTAGCAGCCAAGCATATGAGGTCTCCCCAACAAAATGCCCAGCTTTATCACCTTGGAGAGAAGCCCTTAATTACCGAGTACTCCTCCACCCCAAAACACACGCACACGTGCACTCTCTCTCTCTCTCACACACACACACACACACACACACACACACACACACACACACACACACACACATGCACACGCACACACATGGGCATCCTATCCGATTTTTTGGTGTCTTCCTTGGATAAGAAGACAGGCAAGAATCACCTGTCATTTGAGGAAAGCCTCTACCAAGCAAGAAAATCACCTTGGAAGAAAAAAAAACCTTCAAGAAAAACTGGCATGGTGGCTCATTCTGTATAATCCCAGCACTTTGGGAGGCCAAGGCGAGAGGATTGCCTGAGTCTAGGGGTTCAAGACCAGCCTGGACAACTTGGTGAGATATCATCTCTACAATAAATCACACCAAAAAAACTAGCCAGGTGTGGTGGTGTGCATGTGTAGTTCCAGCTACTTGGAAGGCTGAGGCTGAAGGATCACCTAAGTCCAGAAGGTCAAGGCTGCAGTGGCCATGAGCATGCCATTGCACTCCAGCCTGGGTAACAAAGAGTGAGACTCCAACTCAAAAAAAAAATCCTTAGAGAGATAAGAATTATTGCAAAACAAGCAAACAAAAAAAGAAACTATAAGAAAAATCATTTAGAGAACCAAAATGAGTTCTTAGAAATTAAACATATAATAAACATAAAAACTCAATAGATTAAGACAATGAAAAAACTGGGAAAAATATTCTCAAACACATAGTCTATAAAGGACTTGTATCCAAAATGTACAAAGAACTCTTAAACCTCAATAATAAGAAAGCAAACAACCCAATTAAAAAATGGATAAAATGTCGGGTGCGGTGGCTCATGCCTATAATCCCAGCACTTTGAGAGTCTGAGGTGAGAGGATTGCCTGAGCCCTTGAGTTCGAGACCAGCCTGGGCAACTTGGAGAGACCTCATCTCTACAATAAATAAAAAAATCAGCCAGGCATGGTTGTGCGTGCCTGTAGTTCCAGTTACTTGCAAGGCTGAGGCAGAAGGATCACCTGAGCCCAGCAGGTCGAGGCTGCAGTGGCTGTGAGCATGCCACTGTCCTCCAGCTTGGGTGACAGAGTGAGATTCCAACTCAAAAAAAAAAGGGTAAAATACCTAAATAGATACCTCCTCAAAGAAGAGATACAGATGGCAAACAAGCAAGGAAAAGACTCAGCATCATATGTTGTTAGGGAATTGCAGATTAAAATAGCAATGAGCCCCCTACCACGTACTATATAAAAGTATAAAAGAGAAATAAATCACTTCCTCTGGATGAAGTTGGAGATCATCACCCTAAGTGAAATGACTCAGAAACATAAAACCAAACACCATGTGTTCTCACTCATACGTAGGAGCTAAACAGTCACAAAGATGAAAATAATAGACATTGGGGACACAAATAAGGGGGGAGGTGGGGAATGGGGTCAGGATTCAGAAATCACATATTGGGTGCAATGTTGATATAGTGATATGGGGAATAGGTCACCCGAGAGCCAATCCCTACTGCTACGCAATATGTCCCATGTAGCAAACATGCATGTGTACTGATTTTAAAATAAAAATGGGGAAAACATGAAAAAATAAAAAATAAAATAGCAATTAGATACCACTTCATACCTGTGAGAATCACTAGAATCAAAACATCACAACCAGAAATGCATGTCAGGCTATAAGGCGACAGGAACTCTTAGTTATTGCTGGTAGGAATGCAAAATGGTACAGCCGCTTCAGATGACAATCTGACAGTTTTCTACAAAACTAAATACATTCTTATCACATGATCCAACAATCATGCTCCTTGGTTATTTACCCAAATGAGCTGAAAACATGAGTCCACACAAAAACCTTCACACAAATGTTTATAGCAACTTTGTTCATAATTGCCCAAAACTAGAAGCAACCAAATCTTTCAACGGGCAAACCGACAAACAAACTGTTACATCCATCCATATAACAGAATATTATTCAGCAATAAAAAGAAATGAGTTATTGAGTCATGAAAAAGTCACGGAAGAACCTTAAATGGATATTACAAAGTGAAAGAAGCCAGTCTGAAAGGCTACATACTACATGATTCCAATTATATGGCATTCTGTAAAAGATATAACCATAAAGATGCTAAAAAGATCGACTAGCTGCAGTTTGGGGCATAGAGGAGAGAAAGGTTAAGTTGACAGAGCACTTTTCTTTAGGGGGAGTGAAAATGCTCTGCATGAAGTATGAAATAGTTGATACATAGCATTCATTGTCACAGCCTATAGATTGCACAGCACAAAGAGTGAGTCCTTATGTAAACTACAGACTTTGGTTAATAATAATACATTAATATTGGCTCACCAATTGTAACAAATATACCACACCAATGTGTGAGTGTGCCCTGTGTTGTCTGCTTAATTTTTCTGTAAACCTGAAACTGCTCTAGAAATAAGATCTATTAACTTTTAAAACAGGGATATATAATTTTTAAAAATAAAAAAAGTGGCCGTATGCGATGGTTCATGCCTATAATCCCAGCACTTTGGGAGGCCGAGGTGAGAGAATTGCCTGAACCCATGGGTTCGAGACAGCCTGGGCAACTTGGCGAGACCTCATCTCTACAATAAATCAAAAAATAAAAATAAATAAATTAAAATAAAAAAACCATTAGAAAATAAAATGAGATCGAGAAGCTCTCCCAGAAAGTAGAAGACAAAAACACAGATATAGAAATCAGAAAAAGAAAAGATGAGAAAATTAGAGGACCAATTCAAAGTCCAACATATGACTAACAGGAGTACCAAAAACAGAGTAGATAAAATGTGAGGGAGGAAAATCATCAAAAAATGACTCATTTTATGTTCCTAGAGGTGAAATATATAAATTCTCAGATCAAAGTTTCGGCGAATACCTTGCACAATGTGTGGATATAGAACCACATCAGGAACACAAAATGAGGCTGGGAATGGTGGCTCATGCCTGTAATACCAGCTCTTTGAGGGAGCTGAGGTGAGAGAATTGCTTGAGCCCAGGAGTTTGAGACCAGCCTAGACCTAGCCTGGTGAAACCTCGTCTCTACAAAAAAAAAAAAAAAAAGTCCAGGCGTGGTGGCACACACCTGTAGTCTCAACTACTTGGGAGACTGAGGTGGAAGGATCACTTGAGCCCAGGAGGTTGAGGCTTTGGTGAGCCATGATCATGCCATGGCCCTTCAGCCTGGGCAACAGAGTAAGACTCCAACTCAAAAATGAATAAATAAATGGTATGCAAAAATATTTTAAAAACAAATAGGAGCCAGGCACAATGGCTTTCATCTATAATCCTAGCTACTTGGAGGCCAGGGCAGGAGGATCATTGGAGGCCAGGAGTGTGAGACCAGCCTGGGTAAAAAAAAAATTATCCCACATGGTGGCACATACCTATAAATTCAGCTACTCAGAAGGCAGTGGTGGGAAGATTGTCTGGGCCTGGGAATTCGAGGCAGCAATGAGCTATAATCATGCCACTACACCCTAGCCTTAGCAACAAAATGAGACCCTGTCTCACGACAAAACAAAAACAAAAGAAAAAACAATGGAAAAATGATATTTATTAATTCCAGAGGAGAAAACACTGTTCAGAAGAGAAAAAGTAACTGTGGTGTAACTCACTTCACAGCTGTGAATAATGTTTACATAATCATAACAACTGTGAATCCTAAAAATGCTCTAACCAAAATTACGACACAACTGTAATGGGAGGATGAGGGACAGCCCGGGAAGTGTGTATGCATTTGTGTGTTGTGTATGTGTGTTTGTGTGAGAGAGTGAGAAAGAGAGATGGGTGGTGGTGAGGATGGGAGAGGATTATGTCAGAGACCAGACATTCGTCTTTCACGGTAGGAAGTCAACTGATAAGACTTAAAATGGGAAATACAAAAAGCATCAATGCAAGCGAGTTATTTCAAAATAATTGTTTAAAAAAGAGTTGAGAGTGATTGCTTGCTTCTGGGGAAAAAGAAATAGTGGGAACAAGGTAAGAAACCTGGATCTTGTAACAGAATAATTTGTTTTTTAAACTATGTCCATAGATAATTGTGATAAAAATTTTTAAAAAGGAAAGAACAAGAGAGGAAAGAAGACTCACACACAGACAGTGCACCACCTCTGAGCCAGCACTGTTCCAGACTTTGTTTCATTTAATCCCCACATATCTTACTCCTATTACCCAGGTGAGGAAAGAGGCCCAGAAACACTGAAAACCTGCCTGGGGACACATATCTGACAGGAGACTTGCACAATTCATCCATCTCCCTGCTCCTCCCCCTTTGGGCAGCCCTTACCAACACATTCTTTTTCTTCTGAGTGAGTTCCTCCTAGGAGGAAAGGTCGGGGTTTCTTCCCAAAGCCTTCCTCTAGCCCCTGCTGACTCGGGGACATAACTCAGTCAGTGATTTAATTCAATCCAGATGGAAGATTCCACTTGGCTCTTAAAACACGCCTTTTGGGAGTGCTGAGATTTGCAGATAAACCTTGGGATGAGGAAGACAAGGAAACAGGAGGGTGGCAGAATGTGAAGGCTGGGAATGGGAGAGTCATTTAGGATGAGTTCGACTCTGATGGAACTGCCTGATGGAACTGATCACCAGCCCAGAATCTTAGAGCCAGAGCCACCTGGGCTCTGCCCATTCACAAATTCCCCAGACACTTTTGAATGCCCAGTGGCAGGCACTGGGGTGGGAGTAGGGGTACAGGGTAGAATCGAACATAACTCTGCTTTGAGAGGTTCACAGTCTAGCAAATGAGACAGGACAGCCAAATATTTATCATCTGGTGGGATCTCAAATAAACATTACAGTAGAGGCAGAGACAGAGCACAGAGGAGGACAGCTATGGGGGAACTGGCATTGGATAGGGGTATGAAAGATAAACAGGCACATGCCAGGGACAGGAGTTGGTAGGAACATATTGGGCAGAGGAAAGAGCAGGAGGTGCCAAGGCAAAGCGACCCGATTGGATGATGAATCACATATGTGGGTGAGAAGGACCCTTAGGGCTATACAGCAACCCCATGCAGCTCAGAAGAGCGAGTGTCAGAAGGTAGGTGTCCGCTCCTGGTCCCTCCTCTTCTGAAAGCTGTGACCTCCACAAAGGCATGTCATCTCTCTGAGTATCAGTTTCTTCATCTATTTATGAAGAAGGTAGCTTTTAAATTTAAAAAAAGTGAAAGCAATATATTGCATCTTATTTTTTGGAGTCCAAGAAATGTTACACACTTGTTTGTGATGAAGAACAAGTTTTTTTGTTCAATTCTCCCTACCCCATTCACTTTCCCAAGGCAACACCTTTTAAGCATTTGTATTTTTATTTATTTAGATGGTTAGCTTCTTTAACTTTCTTTTTTTTTTTTTTTTGAGTTGGAGTCTCACTCTGTCACCCAGACTGGAGTGCAGTGGCCACTCCCGGCCACTGCAGCCTCGACCTGCTGGGCTCTGGCAATCCTTCCGCCTCAGCCTTCCAAGGAGCTGGAACTACAGGCGTGCGCTACCACGCCGGCTAATTTTTTGATTTATTGTAGAGATGAGGTCTCACCAAGTTGCCCAGGTGGGTCTCGAACCCACGGGCTCAGGCAATCCACTCACCTCAGCCTTCCAAGGTGCGGGATTACAGGCTGAGTCACCGAGCCCGGCTTGCTTATTTAACTTTCAATAAAATGCTTATGGATCTTGATTTACTAACCTTAGGTAATGAAAAATAATAATTTAATTCACATAAGCTCCCTCCTTTTTCTCTTCCTATTTGTTTGATCCATCAACTTATCATGTACCCATCTATTTATCTATCTACCTGTCTTTCACTGGTTACATTTTGACATTTAAATAATATGCTTGTTTTCTATTTTTTAAAAATTAACTCTTTTCAGTATCTTGACAACTCTATATGAAGATAAGCCTATTAACGCCTCCCTTTTTTTACGTTTTCCCCTCTTATTGGAGCATTCCATTGGCTATACATTTATTTTTACATTGTCAAGGTAGTTAACATTGACATTCTGTTTTTTAATCATCACTATGCTTTGTCTATAGGTTGTTTCAAAAAAATCAAAAATAGGGTTTACCTTTTTATGACTATGTAACTATAGTTTACCATATAATCAGCAATATGCTACAATTTTTATTAAATTATTTTTTTTTTGCTTTTCTTGTCTTTTTTCTTGGAGTTAATAATTGCCTTTCTTTTTTCTTGTATTGTATTATTTTACCCTAGCTTTAAGTTCTCCCAGTCTTTTTTTTTTTTTTTTTTTTTTTGAGGGACTGGTTCTTTATTTCAAAAAGACACTTATCAATATGCAATATCAAAACAGGTACACTATTGGTTTCTCTTTCTCCCAATCAGCCCCAAAGAGACCACATCAAAGGAGAGTAAATTTTAAATCAATAAGGTGCAGGATGTACACCTAACAGACTTCATAGAAACCTTACCAAAAAGTGGGGACTGGGTAGGGAAAGAAACTTCAAAGATCAGCACACTGCCAGCCCCCAAACTATAGGCTCTCACAGCCAGATGGGGTAGCCAGGGCACCCCAAACCCAAAGAAGCAAAGTTTTAAAATAATATAAAATTTAAAAAGCTTTGTACATAAGCTATTCAGGATTTCTCTAGCACTGGCTGATACAAAGCACAATGAGATGGCATTTTTAGAGACGGCAGCTTTAGACCCCAAAAAGGGTAATGAGATGAGTTTCATATGGCTAAATCAGTGGCAAAAATCATAATTTTCTTTCAAAGATGAAGGAGAGCAATTAAGTGGTCACCTCAACATAAGGGGCACATGATCCATTCCGTGAGTGGTTGGGAAGGGGGTAGACATAGGTCAAAAATTTGGTCTCAGAGGTCTCACCATCTTAATTTGGTCACTTCTAATGAAAAAAAATAAAAATAAAAATAAAGTTGTCCAAAGATACCTTAAAGCTGAAAACCTGTACAGCACATTTTTGTTGTTGTTTTGGCTAACTCCTCCTGGAATCACCTTTCTGATTTGGCTAGTACTTTGTACAGAGCAATGAGGTTTCCCATAGTGGAGAATTTTCCAGGGCTCTGTTTGGTTCTCAGTAAGGCAGGCCCACACTTTTTTCCCTTCTCCATGGAGAGGGTAATATGTATTAAACAAGAAAGTCATCTTCCAAAAGAGAAAAAGGGATTCGTTTGCTGCTTCAGAGCTGTGGAATCATTTGGAATGTTTTTACCAACGGTTGCTTCAAAACAACAAAAAAGGTTAATTACAAAATGTGTACAACACAACATGCTTTTAAAGACATTTTGCATTGTGCTCACATTCCCTTAAATGTTGTTCTCAAATGTGCTCAGCCTCTAGCCCAGCTGGAATCTCTGGGAGGTGGCAGAGACAGTTTGGTGAAAAAGACACAGGGGCATGGAGGGAACGGCGAAAGGAGAAAGCAGCCTTCCAGTTAAAGATCAGCCCTCAGGTTAAAGGTCAGCTTCGGGCAGGCTGGCCTCAGGTGGAGTTGGGGTCAGAGGGAGGATCAGCGGCAGGGTGGGCCTGGGATGCTCTACATCTCATTCAGGTCCAGCAGGGTCTGGTCCCGCATCCTTTGTGTACAGAGGTGCTCCTCTTTGGTGCATTTCAGTTTATCTTCCAAATCATCAATTGTCTTTTCCAGCTTGGCTACCGATCTCTCAGCAAACTCAGCACGGGTCTCTGCCTTCTTGAGTTTATCAGTAAGAATCTTGATCTCTTCCTCATATTTGTCTTCTTTCTGAGAGTACTTTTCTTCAGCAGCACTCAGACACTTCAGGTTCTGGTCCATCAGTCTGATCTGCTCATCCATCTCTCGGCAACGGGATTCTGCCAGCTCAGCTCGCTCCTCTGTGCGTTCCAGGTCTCCTTCAATAATCACCAACTTACGAGCCATCTCTTCATATTTCCTATCTGCCTCTTCTGCAATGTGCTTAGCTTCTTTGAGTTGGATTTCCTGGAGTTCCATCTTTCCTTCATCTTTTAAGGCCCGGTTTTCAATAACCTTCATACCTCTCTCACTCTCATCAGCAGCTTTTTCTGCTTCTTCCAGCTTTTGCAGGCAGTGGCCAGGCGCTCCTGAGCACGGTCCAGCTCCTCTTTGACCAACTGGATCCTACGGTTCAAGGAGGCCACCTCGGCCTCAGCCTGTTCCCGGGCCCGCCTTTCTCCCTCCACTTCCCGCTGCAGCCGCTCGGCTCTTTCCTCAGCATCATCGGTCTGCTGCTGCAGAACCTGGATCTTGGGCTTCACCGCCTCGATGGTGGTGATTCCAGCCATGGTGCCCACCCAGCTGCCGCTCAAACTCGGTTCCCGTCTCCTCCACTCGGCGCTGCAGCCGCATCTCCGGGTTGTTTGTTTTTTTCCTTGCAGCACATTTGAGCTTCTTGTACGTCCTGGATGTTAGACCTTTGTCAGATACACAATTGGCAATTTTTTTTCCCACCCTGTGGGCTGTCTTCCCACTCTCTTGATGGTCTCTTTTGCTTTGCAGAAGCTTTTCAGTTTGATGACGTCCCACTTGTTTATCTAATCTCTTATAGTGTGGGCATCCGGGGTTTTGATTAGGAATTGGTTACCTATTCCAATTTCCATAAGGGTGTCTTCTGTGTTTTCTAAGATTCTTATAGTCTGAGGTTTTACGTTTAGGTCTTTGATTCGTTTAGAGTTGATTTTTATGTATGGTGATAGGTAAACATCCTGTTTCATTCTCCTATGTGTGGTCAGCCAGTTTTCCCAGCACCATTTACTGAATAGGTTCTCCTCTCACCAGTGCTTGTTGGTGAAGGCTTTGTTGAAGATGAGTTGTTTGGGAAATTGAGGGTTTGCTTCCAGAATCTCTATCCCGTTCCATTGGTCTATATGCCTGATCTTGTACCCAAACCAGACTGTTTTGATTATTATAGCCTTACAATAAAGTTTAAAGTCTGAAAGTGTGATACCACCCACTTTGTTTCTTTTGCTAAGGATTGTTTTGGTTATTCGTGGTCGTTTATGTTTCCATTTGAATTTCT
>CAUYQG010065969.1:0-32361 GCA_963574415.1 Tarsius wallacei | reverse complement strand
AATGGTTCTCTCCGGGCTCCAGGCTTCACCTCCGTCTCTCTCTCGAACCTTTCTCTAAAGGTTACCTGCCTTTTTTCAATTTTCTCTTCCCCATCTTTCTCTCCTGTTTATTTCCCTCAGTGTATAAACGTAGTCACATCTTCTTCATCCTAAAATAATTCTACTGATACCTCTGTTTTTCTCCTCAGTTTCGGGTCTTTCTTTACTCTGCTGCATCCATTATTAAACTCCTTCCGCATGTCTAACCAACAGCTCTTCATCTTTTTGCTGTCACTCCTCATCAAGCTTCTAAGAGGAGTATCAGAAAGATTTTATGATCCATCACACAAAAACTACTACTATCCTAAGGAAAACACAATAATTAGATAATCAGGCAATGGTTTGCTATCTTTATGCCCCAGTTCCCTTTTCTTTGAAGTAGGAGTGGAAAAAATACTTTCCTCAAAAAGCATAAAACGTACATTCAAAATGAGAAGATGGAAAAGCACTGACCCCTCTACTGCAATTCCTTTTTCAGCAAAATTTTCAGCACTTCCTGATCCTGGATTTTTTTTTCAGCAAATGCAATTTTCCAAAAATATAATTTCATTTTGGTGAATATTTAAATCATGAATTAATTTGCCCAATCATCTTGTATTGAATACTTACTGTCATACCAGACACTATTCTATGCAACAGTCTCAAGGCCACTAGCTTTAAGAAGCACACAGTCTAGAGAAAGAAAAAGACAAGGTAGCAGATGAACTCTAAGGTTGTATGAAGAGGGCCGTGTGATAGCTAGTGAGTGAACTAGGTACTTGGAAGCACAGCAAGACGAGTGTCTGGGAGAACTAAGGTTTCTCCAAGGGGGAGACATTGGAACTTGATCTTGAAGGGCTATCAGGAGTTTGTTAGATGAAGACAAGGTCGGAGCATTCCCGAAAAACAAAGGACTACAATCGCTCTGAGAAGGCAGTTTGAACAGAGTACCTCACCACGCGTGCTCAGTGTGGGCCTCTGAAAGAGAATCAAACTCTCCCCTAGTCTCTAGATAAAACGTGTATAAGCATAATTCTGTTAGGCCCACTGGTCAGTTTTATCAAGAAATAACTGGAAGCATATCCTAGACATTCCCACCTGTCTAATGATCAGCACAAATGCCATTTTTCCTCTAACACTTCCCTCGAATTACTCCAACCACAAAGGAGGAAAGGGAAGATCTTACAGGAGGGCTGGCAAACATACAATCCCACTGATGTCTCACATTTTATTCTTTGGTAGGAATCCATAAAAGTTTTTCATTTCATGCGTCGGTACTTGTTTTAATATAAATCTATGTGAGTTTTTTAGAAAATCTTGTCCAAACATTCTCGTTTAGCCCTCTGAATTTTACAGATGAGGGATCAGAGAGTCAGATAGGCTTTAGGCTTACCCAAGGTCATGCAGCTAATCAGTTAAAGAACTGCATTTGTTTGATCCAAGCCTCTTGTTCTTCTCCATAGAATTTCCAATGCTATGGAGAAGAACATCAATGGTGGACATCAATGGTAAGTAGCCACTTCCCTAAGACTCACAATTGAAGGTGAGAAATAACATCTGGGCAACCCCTTTAGGTCCCCTCCCACTGTGGGAGCTTTTCTGTCCTCTCAATAAATCCTCCTTTCAAAAAAAAGAAAGAAAAGGAAAGGAAAAAAGAAAAGAACAACAACTGACTTTCACTTTGATTTCTGGTTTTAGGGAAATATTGCAGAAACACAGGCTTAATTTTCCAGAGAACCCCAGTTTAGTGGAGTCACACATAAGCATATATCCTAAAGTAAAATATAATTCCCAGCTAACTATTGAATTTAGAAACATACTAAGAGAGCTATGTTAAAAATATTTTAAAATCCATGTTTACAACCCACAATTTAAGGTGCACTCTCACTTATCAACACTATTGGTTCTCTGTCAATTATGCCAAGCTCCTTATTGCATGACCCCCAATTTACTAAAGGGTAGGAAGTATTCATTTTAAAATATGTTCATAATATTATATATTCATCTTCTTTATATGTATGTCTTGTCAGTTACATTACACTATATACTTCCAGAGATGCAAAATCATGTAGCACGTTATTTCTTATAACCAAGCTATTATCAGAAAGTCTTAGCATGTTTAAAAAATGTGAATTCAGCCGGGCTCAGTGACTCAGCCTGTAATCCCACACCTTTGGGAGGCTGAGGTGAGTGGATTGCCTGAGCCTGCGGGTTCAAGACCCACCTGGGCAACTTGGCAAGACCTCATCTCTACAATAAATCAAAAATTAGCTGGGCATGGTAGCACACACCTGTAGTTCCAGCTATTTGGAAGGCTAAGGTGGAAGGATTGCCGGAGCCCAGCAGGTCGAGGCTGTGGTGGCCGGGAGCGGCCACTGCACTCAGTCTGGGCGACAGTGAGACTCCAACTCAAAAAAAAAACAAAAAAAATTAAAAATTAAAAAATAAAAAATGTGAATTCAATCTAAAAGAGCCATTTTAACAACATCAATCTCAAATGCATCTTGGAATTAGTTTATTTAAAAATAAATTATTTTGTCTTAGAACTGAAACCGCCACCACTTTCCTGATCTAAGCTAACCTTTAGGTTGAATTCAGTTTTAGCAGTCAGTTCTTCCTTCTTAAACAGTTCCAGAACATAGTCACTCATTTTTCTCACTACTTCATCTATACACGGGCACCAAATTCCCACCACCTACCTGTGGTCTGCGGTTTTTCTTTTCACAGTTGAACAGCAGTCACAAGATGGGTAGAGTGAGTCCTTAGAGGTGTCCTGAGAAGACTTGGAGAGACAGAGAGTTACACCACTCCTTCCTCTTAAGGAATCGATGGCCACACCCACATACTCTCTTACCAGCTGAGTCACAGTGCTTTAGATTTCATTTCCTCATACAGGTTACTGTTTCATTTCCTAAAAGGAAGAGGAGAAGACTATAGATAGCCCAGACTCCAATTTGTGAAATCAAAGTCCTCTAGGAAAATATATGTCCAGGACTCTGAAAGCATAGATCAAAAGGTTTTCATGTGAACACAAAGCCAGGCAGATGAAGGGCACATAACACCAATAAGGGTAGGTGATCTAAAACCAAAAGGAGGCCCAAACTTTACCTGTATGATGACCACTTGTATACCTAGTCCTAAATTGTACCTCACATCTTTAGAATTAAAAAAACAGAGACTTTACAAAAAATAAATAAATAAGGCAGACCTGGTATTACACACCCATGATTCCAGCTGCTCAGGAGAATTGCTTGAGTCTGGGAATTTGAGGCTGCACTTCGTTATGATTGTGCCACTGCACTCTGGCCTGAGCAATATAGCAAGGCGATCTCTAAAAGAAAAAAAAAAGCATTATCTTCTATCTCCATTGGTGAGAACTGATTCATTTCCCACAGAAAGTGAAAAAAATGTTTTTTCCCTTAAGAAAACATCAAGTGATGCCAGGTGGGATGTGGTGCAAAACCTGCAAGTTTTAGAGCAGCTAGCAGTTTTTAAATAAAGTTTATTAGAGAAAGAAGGGAGAAGAGAAAGGGTGACACACCAGAGCTGGCATGGGCAAAAGAAACCACACTTTTGCTCTTTACAATAGACCTGATATACCTTCACAATGATTGATATGCTAAAGTTGGTGGAGCTTAGATAACTGTCACTCTAGAGACAGACATCTCTAAACTCCCAAGGGGAGAAGTGGTCTAGTGCAGGTAACCCAGCAGATGTTTCCAATTCACAAGCTCCTTAGCTAAAAGGTGGTCTTATTATCATTTCTATGGCTTGGGTCAGTTAAGGGGTAGTATTTGGCCTCTGCCTTCTACAGGGAACCTGAAAGTTTCTTAGTGATTATCATGCTAAACCAGAATTGAAAGGTTGGGCTGTCCTAGTCTTGCATAGGATTGAGTTTTCTTTTGAATTGCTAAAGAGTGGCTGTAGGCTGCACCTTGACCTGCAATAAAATAAATTTTAAATTTTAAATAATTTTTAAAATGTCTGAATGCTTCCTAAAACCTGTCCATGGAAAATTTAACTATCTGTGTCTAACCTGTGCTAGCTGCCCTGCCTCAACTCCCCCATTACAAATTTTTGATCCCATAATAATAAGGGGTACTGAGGGATGAAGGCCAGTCTTCTGTAGCTTCTTCAAAGTTGGTAGTGGGTGTAGTCCTGACTAGCCAGAGATCAAAAATATCTCCCTGTCTGATCTAAGGCTTCCAGATCTGTTTCAACAGAGGCGTCATTTGCAGGCACCAGCTGGAATCCTTGCATGACCATAGTGTGGGCATGAAATTGCTGGATTCTGGAAGAAACAAATTTAACCAGACAGTTAAAGAGACATGGGTCAAAATTAGCAGGATTATAACCATTACAATAGGCCCAATAAAAAGAAAATCCCTCCTTCTGCAGCAGGTAGAGAACTTAAGTGAAGCCATGTATACATTTTGACAATTTAGGTGGTAGCTGACTACCTTTTGTATGAGTGTTACAAGGCCTGCAGTTACCAGCATAATTTAAATGATAAATTTTAATTTCTGAGGCTTTATTATAAGTACTAGCTTTTAGAGTTTCTGATGTATTTCTAGACTGCAGTGTCAACCTGACAGATTTTTTGGACTATAATTTGAACCAGCCACTCAAGTGAATCTTATATAAAGTTTGAAGAGAATTCTGAAAATGTTTGAAGACTTGTACCCAGAAAAGACTTCATGTTGTAATTTAAATTGTAAAAAACAATAAAACTTAAGACAATGAACAAGAGAGTTTAAAACTGATGTACTAGTTTCTTTTGAAACATAGTTTTTTCAGTTTCCATTTTTGTAAAGACACATTATAGTAGGATTAGTTTACTTGTTTAGATTTAATATATCTTATTTGCACATAAAGTGTAACAAGATTATTTGCCATATAGGCTTTTTAAAATTGGCTTTGTTGGAACATTTTTTTCCCCATAAGGAATCTCAGATTAGATTAAATTAAACCTTAATCTTAACTCTTTGAAGCAGTCTATTATGAAATATTATTTTAGTGAAAGCCATGGTAAAATAACCAGTGTTTCCAATCATATTTTGTTGCAAAAGAAAATAGATTCTTATTGAACTTATGCAAACAACTGTACTGTAAGAAATTAATAAACAGTTGTTTCACATTTTGGAGTAAAGAGAAAAATATATGTTTCAAGTTTTCCTTATAAGACCATACTTTATTTATTTGTGTAAAAACAAAGAAAAAAATTTTTCTTTTGACTCTGAAAAAAAATCACAAAAATAATAAGTAATACTTTAAACAAAAAAGTCATAAAATTACTTGATTTTGATAATTCAGTTTATGCAATTAACACTTGTTCTGTTAGCAATCCTAAATTGGATTAACAATTCTCATGAGCACACAAGTTTTTTAAATAAGAATTCTGGAAGAAGATTTTAAAGTTGTTAGCAATTTGCACTGAATGACACTTTTTAAGTTGTAGCTAACTTGACTATACGTGTTGAGATACGAAAACAGAGTTAATCAAGAAACCAGGTCCTATAACAAAGAGTCAATCAAGAAGCCAGACCCTAAGAGACTTATCTCAAATGAGCAGCTGCCCTAAACAGTACCTCTGCTTCTGTAAGCATGCTACACCCTGTTTGCTGTGATGTTTGTTGTGAAAAGTTCTGCTCACAGTCCTCAGTTTAGAATTATAAAACCACCAATAACAAAGTCCAGGACTGACGAGGTGGCTCCCAAACCTGGTACACACAAAAGTCTTCAATGGGGTCTGCTAAATATGTATAGAAACAGCCTGTAACTGAGAATTGGGGCTCAGGTTTTGGGAAACTACTCGGCCTGAGACTTCCAGAATAAATGCTCTCGATTCTCCACTGGGTCTCTGGTGCCTGTGCTGAGCGTAGCAACACTCCATTTGCTCCTGCTCCCGGTGAGCTGCAACACTTGCAGCAACAATGTGATTAATCTGGTATAAACCTTTAGCAGCTTGAATTTGAAGATACAAGTTTACTTACAACTTAAGTACAAAAGTATTACAGAAGCAAATCTTTATACTTTAAAACATTTGGCAGAAATAATATTGGAAAAATAGGCTTAGACAAAATATTCAAATTTTGAAAGCATTCTATTTTACCAATTTTAAAACTGTAGTTACTTACTAAAGATTGATGAATTAGTGCTATAAGAAAAAGACTGTTACTTTGATATAATGGTATTTTAGCCTAACATCAGCATGACTGATATTAATGGTTAATTCATAGACATAACTGATTTTTTGTACACTTTATTATTTACAGAATTTCTTTCAAACATTTATTTCCACAAACCTTCCACATATCATTCTTCAATGTACACATGCCATTTTCGACACGCTTGAACCTTCTATTTTTGTTCTATGCTTTCCTTCTTTCCGAATAACCATACACTCTATTATAGGGCAACAATTTCCCATACAAGATTCTTTCCTATACAAAATTATTCTGTTTTCTTATATCCTTCTTTCTTACCAAAAACATACTTTTATACCAACAAATTTCTTTACATCTTTCCTTTGCTTTCTGGTTTCTTTCTTTCTTTTTTTTTAACCTTTTAGTAACTTTTGATTAGAGGATAGGTAAAATGTCTAACACTTGAACACCTCACATTCCCTTTAGGGAGCCAGTATCTGGAGAAAGAAGTCCAGCATGAGCAGCTAGGGCTGAAAACTTAGCCTTGGTATTGATCAAGAAATTAATTTGGACCCCAGCCACATCCATACAGTCCTGGAGATTTTCTGGGGTGAAGGCAAACAGAGTGCTGAGCTGGGCCATGGCAAAGTCCACACTGGCTCTTCTAATAGTCTTCTTGTCCACATGTTGGACAAGGTCCTGGGAGCTTAGGTCATCGAGGTCAGCTGCACTTCAAGTGTTCAGACTGACCGCATCCATAGCAGCAATTACCATCCCACTTAGCAGGTCTATTCTTACCAGGTCTCTGTTGGGTGGCTGAAGTTTTGCCACTAATGGCAACTGCCAATAGATCTGCCTGTTTTTTAGGTTTTTTTTGTTTTGTTTTGTTTTTTTAGTTAGAGTCTCATTCTGTTACCCAGGCTGGAGTGCAGTGGCATGCTCACAGCCACCACTGCCCTGCCCTACTGGGCTAAGGTGATCCCTCTGTCTCAACCTTCCAAGTAGCTAGTGTTGCAGGAAAGCAGACAGACCATGACACCGAGACTAACTCGAGAAGCACACATTGTTCACAGACTACCCACGCTATACTGAAGAGTTGGGGGACATGGAAGTTCTTACTGAGGGTATTTTCAAGAATGATCCATCCGCTGTGTGTCCCTTGGTGAAACTGCCTGACAAATGCTGGAGCCAATGATTCTGAAATTGCTATTCGGCCATCTTGAAATTTCCACCATCTGACTTGTAAGTAGTGTCCCATTTTGGTTTCAAACCATGCTTTCTCATTTGGCGTGTAGCAAGGACTCCAGTTTGTTAGCGGGCTAGGAAGCAGCACTGTGGCTATTGCAGTTGTTTTGACAGTTTCCTTTGTTGCTGTAAGCTTTGCTTCTTGATAGGCTTTGCGATTTCCTTTGGCAGTTATCGCATTTCCCTTTTGACGCCCTCTGCAGTGTATGACTGCTACCTCTTTTGGTGGCCCTACATACAACATCTAGTAGTTCTAGAATTTCCTTGCCATATTTTATGTGTTTTCCTCCTGAATTGATTAAATCTCTCTGCTTGTATAAGGCACATGCAAAATAGTAAATGCATACTTAGAGTCTGTATAGATATTAGTGCATAGCCCTGTGGCTGGCTCGAGTGGGTGCAATGAGTTCTGCTTTTTGAGCTGAGGTTCCTATCGACAGAGGTTTTGCCTCATCTGTGGAGTTTAAAGTTACCACCGAATAGCCTGCGAAGTGTTCTCCCTCCTGTATGAAGCTGCTTCTGTCCATGAAGCACTCGACTTCAGGGTCTCTGAAGGGTTGGTCTGTGCAATCTGGATGGCTAGACAACACTTCATTTATTATTTCAATGCATTATGGTCTGGCTGTCCTGGCTCTACAGGTAATAAAGTTGCTGGATTTAGGGTCTTTACTACTTCTAGGTGAATGCGTGGGTTTCCACAGAACATTCCTTGATATTTGACAATTTGATCATTGGTTATCTAATATTGTCCCTTATATTCTATTAAATTTATCACAGCATGAGGCACCCCGGTAGTTAGATTTTGTCCCATAGCTAGTCAGTTTCTGCTAGCAGGAGTACCATGGATGCCTGGGCCTTTAAATAGGGTGGCCAGACTTGAGCAACAGCATCTAGTTGGTTGGATAAATATGCCAAGGGTCTATGCCATGACCCTAGCATTTGAGTCAAGACCCCTACTGCAGTGCCAACACATTCATGCATGTATAAAAAGAAAGGCTTAGTCACATCTGGGAGTCCCAGACCAGGTGCATTTGTGAGGGTCTGTTTAATTTATTCAAAGGCCTGTTGTTCACTCTTTTCCCATAGCAGAGACTCCCATTCACCCCTCTTGTGGCTTCATAGAGGGGTTTTGCCATGATGGAGAAGTTAGGTATCCAAATTCTACAGAACGCTTGCAGACCCTAGAAACTGTCGGATTTGATGCCGGGTAGTTGGAACTGGAATTGAACACACTGCCTGTTTTCTTTCAGGGCCAAGTTGGTGCTGACCTTGGGACAAATGAAAACTAGATGCCTAACCTTTTGCTGACATATTTGGGCTTTTTTCTTTGAGACCTTATAACTTGCCTTCCACAGGAGGGTGAGCAGTTGTTGTGTCCCTTGCATACAGTTTTTCTTGTTGGTGCTGCCAACAGCAAGTCATCTGCATATTGGAGTAAGGCACCAATTTGTGCCCTGCATGGTTTGCTGGAAAGTCTTTTAAATCTGAGGCTAGTGCCATATTAAAAATGGTTGGAGAATTCTTGAATCCTTGGGGCAGCGGGTTCAAGTTAACTGTCCCTTGGTTCTGTTTGTCGGGTCCTCCCTTTGGAAAGTGAAGATCGGCCAGCTTCTTGGGGCTAGGTGGATGCAGAAAAAGGCATTCTTAAGGTCCAAGCAAGTGAAGAAAGCAGCCGCAGCTGGAATGAGACCTAGCAGAGTATATGGGTTTGGGATGATGGTGTGTAGAGAGACCACGACCTGGTTTACAGCTCGCAAGTCTTGAACTGGTCAGTAGTCATCCATGTCTGGCTTCTGCACTGGTAGCAGAGGCGCATTCCAAGCAGACTGACAAACCCAGAGGATTCCGTAATGCAAGAGTCTCTCCAGGTGCTTGTGGATTCCAATTTGTGCCCTGCATGGGATGCAGTACTGTCTCCACTGGACTGGTCCGCTCCCTGGCTTTAGTTCACGACCATGGGGGGTATATTTTTGCCAGTCCGGGAGGATTGTCCTCTGCCCACACCCCCGGCACTCGAAATGGCAGCTTTGGGGATTGTTGTGAGACCTCCATTAGGCTGTAGAGATGCCATTCCTCTTCCACGGGAACAGTGAGCGTCATGATTTTAGCTTCTGGGCCCCTTAATTTCAGAGCTACGTGGTCAGGAGAGTCAAAGGTTATTTGAGCCTGAAGCTTTTTCAGGAGGTCCCATCCCATTAGGGCTACATGGCAATGTGGGAGATAAAGGAACTCTTGTATGACTTCGTGACCACCGATTGTGCAGTGTCATGGAACCGTGAAGGGGTGTCTGGCTTGAAACCTAGTGAATCTTGTAGTGTTAGTCCACTTTTGGGAGAAAGGACCTACAGGTTGGGTGATCACAGAGTGTTCAGCTTCTGTGTCGACCACGAAGTTCATATTCTGGTCCCTTACTGACATGCTGACCATAGACTCCTGGGGAGCTAAAGATAGTAGGGAGCCTGGTCTGGCCTATTCTTGTCGCAGTTCTTCCATAGAGGCCAGGCCCATAAAGCCATTAGGAGCTGGTGGGTCCTGTTGATAAACGGAGCCTTGTGGGCCATTTTTCTGTTGGGCTTCCTCATCAGCTATTCACTGGAGGTGTTCACCTTTCCAGTGGCTTTCTTGGTGACAATGGGCACACTGGTTTCTCTCTAAATTAATAGGGGGTTGTGATGTCTCCTCTGTAGGCTGATAGATGGAGTTTAGGGGTCTCTCAGCAGGGTGAGGTAGTCTGGGCCTCGTGCTGGGAAACTGTCGATCTGGCTGTCTCCTTCCCCAGCCTCTGCCTCTGTTTCCTCCCTGTGGGCCTGTTGTTTGGTACCCAGCAATGGTAGCAGCAAGCATGGCCATTTTCTTTTTCTGCATTCAGTCTGTCTCTTGTTGAACCTCCTTACCTTAGTTAATGAACACTGTAGTGGCAGCTTCTAGCAACTGGCTAACACTCATTCCAGCAAAACCCTCTAGCTTTTTAGCCTACATCGGATGTGCCCCCTGGGACTGTCCAATGAATGCTGCATTACCAAGCACTGATTCTTGGTTGCCTCTGGAAAAAGGGGTGTGTAGCTGAAAGGCTTCACAGAGTCTCTCATAGAACTGGCTTGGACTCTCATCAGTTCCCTAGAAAACCTCAGAGACCTTGATCATATTTATGGCCTTTTCCCCTCCTTCTCTCATACCTCCTAAGAGGGCCTCCTGATACCATTCAAGCATTTGCAACCCCTGGTTACAGTTGATGTCCATTGGGGATCCTCCTCTGGGAACTGATTTTGGACATATGCTTGGGAGTTGGGTGCTTCAGCTTAGGTGTGTTCCTCTAGCCATTTTAAAGCCCCCTGTGTAATTCTCTGACTCTCCTCCGTATTGAATAACATCAGGAGGAGTTGGGGGCAATCCACCCAGGTTGGCCTCTGGGTCTGGATAAGGGACTATACTGAGTCGATCATAGCCTGAGGCTTTTTTGTGAAGGATGGTGTATGATTTTTCCAATTCAGGAATTCTGTGGTGGTGAAAGACTGGTACACAAATGTGCACTGCCCACCTTGGATCTGACCTTCTTGAGCATAACAAAAAGGTCCCCTAGTCTCCCTCAGTGACATCTGAAAGGCACCATGACATTCCCCTGTTGTGAAATCAGACACACATTCTGGCAGCTGCTTTCGGGGTGGGGTGTGGGGAGACAGAACAGGTGGTTCAGGAGTGGCCTCTGACTGTTTAGGAGACATACTAGGCTTAGGGATGCATTTCAATTGTGAGGCTCTAACCGTGTCTGGTGCTGTAGGAACAGGCAGCAACAGTGGCTATACTGGAGAATAAAGTGATAGGATTTCCATTTTATCAGCCAGCACTGGCTTATCAGCTAATCATTGGACTCTAATAGGCATTTGGACTGGACTGTTTTGAGGGCTATCATAATTTTGCAATTGTCTTCCCAGCTAGCTTTTAACCAAAGGGGCCATGCAAGAACTGCATCCTGCCAACAGTCAATGTAAGGGAATTGGTCTGGGTGACCTGACTCTCCTACTATAATTCCATATACTCTCCTAATGGTTCTTCTCTTTAAGAATCCATCTGGCAGCCATCCAACCCCAGAGGGCCAATCTATTTCACAGAACAGACAGAGCTTTCTCTGAGACAATTTGACACCATAACAATCTCCACAGAAACATTTGTCAAAGTTTTTAAGCACACAAGCAAGAGGAGTACTTTTACTTTGGTTTTCCATCCATTTCCTCTCCCTAACAGACAGCAAGCACCCACAAATGAGGGAATGGGGTGGGTGGTGGGTATGGGAAACTGCTTCTTCATCCTCCTCCAGCCATACTCTTTGCAGAGATATTTCAGAAAACTCTTAGCCATTGGTGGGTTGTTATCAACCCCAAACTCAGTCCAACCCTATGATAGGGTTGGGACCACCCTTAGCTGTATGGGGTCAACACCAGCTTAGATTGGGACTCAACACTCTCTTCATCCCTTTGGTCAGTTCGGAACCCTTCCACTGTCCATCTCATTCACATGCAATCACACAGCACATTCTCCAACCCTCCACCCTAATCCTAGGAGTCAACGGGTTCATCTCAAGGTAGTATTTCCTTCCACTGCCTTTCAGTCCTTTCTGTCAGATGTGAGACTACTAGGAGACTCCAGGAGGTGATCAAGCTCCCTTTTTGCCATCTACTGGCAGGTCTATGCAAAAACCCTTGTTCCTACCCTTTCCATCGGTCATTGCTCCTCATGCCAGTTCATGCGCCTCTTTCGAGTACTTGTGCCTTCAAGATCCAAACCTCGGTGCACCAGGAGGTGCCTCCCTCCTGTAGATCAAAAGGTCCACTGTGCGCCAGGCAAGATTGCCTCTCCTGTCGTCTGGGTGTTGTACCCCGATGACAAAGGAGGTGGAATACACTGTCTTTAAATTCTCCGTTTCTCAGCCAGTGCACCAAGAAATGTTGCTGGAAAACAGAGAGACTGTGACACCGAGGATAATTCGAGAAGTAGTGTTTTATTGGCACCAACGTGACTCAGAGGGCTAATGGTTGTTGTCCAGTGATTATGCTAGCATGCACCTGTGCTGCCTTAAATATGTGCTCGTTTTCCTCTGGGGTACAGCAGGTAGAGAAAATAACATTAACATTACCCAAAGTTAGATCAAAGGTTAGGGTTAGAGTTTGAAGTTAATTTAAACATTGAGAGGGATTTTTTGAGAAGCTTCCTAATCTTAGCTGGCATTTCACCAGATTTGTCATAGAAAAAGTGACATGAATCCATAAAATTCCTGTCTCTCCATTTGCAACCTCCCATTATGGATACATTGGTTCAGGAGAGAGGTGAAATGTGGGTCCACTGCATGTGGTTTCTACAGGACTCAGTTCCTTCAGAAGCGTAGGACAAGTGGGCTTATAAGGTGGAAGAGGGTGAGCCTGGGAAGAATTAACAGGGGGTTTCTGAGGCTGAGCCTGGGACCAATCAGCAGAAAGCCCCTGTGATTGATTTCCCCTCCTCCCTTCCTCTGCCCACTGCACCCTGATGAGTGCTATAATATGGTACCTGAGATAACAGAGGGTCATCAGATATGTCTTCTGTTTTCTTCTTAATCTGAGTATGTAATGTCTGACTGAATAAAATTTTGTTTGTAGAGTGCTGATATAAAACATAAAGGCCTGTACATAAGGTATTCCTGATCATTTCTCTCTTTGTTTATGAAATGAATCTAATTGCCCTATGACATTAAAACAAAGAGTCCCATACTTTTTCCAAACCTCTTTGTCTGTTAACTTGTATTAAGTCCAATTTGATTACAGTAATGTATTAACTCTTTTCATTTTAAACCACGTATTTTAATTTTTCCAATTCTTTAAAATCTGTCCCAATGGAGTGTGTGAAGGTATAGATAGAATATTACCCATTTTCTTGTTCACATTCCCAGTAAATCCAGAACTTTGTCTTTGAAATCTGCTGCCTTCCTCACAGAAAAATTCTAAAACAAAAAATAAAACCCAAAATTTTGCCTTTGAACCTTCATGCACTATGTTCCCCCAAGGAGAATTCTGGAACAAATAAAGCCATAAACAGCGATGCAGGTGTCCCTGGGATCCTGATGGCCTTTCTGTAGCTGAGCATTCTCAGTCCTCCCTGAAGCTTTCCTCCACTACATAGGACTTCTCATGCTAGTAACCTCAAGGCCACAAACCAATAAGGTTTAATTCAGGAATTTCCAACAGGGCCTTTGAAATGGTCTGATACAAAAACCTTTTTAGGGTGAACAGACTGTGTAGATGTGAAATAATCTGTTCCTACTTATTTCCAATTATGAACGGGAAAATTTGTTAAGACCCTTTATAAATTACTAAGTTACAGTTTCAGTTGTGAGGTGTGGACAGTTAAGTGAGAGTGATCAGTTCTCACACTCCTTGTGCCACAGAGAGCACCCAGCATTTTGCCTGTCGTGCAGGAGATGTACCGACCTTAGTAAGGTGACCCAACTTCCATTTTCCAAAAACAAACAAACAAAAAAACCTTTAATGAACCTTACAATACAAACAGTGGTATTATCTAGCACTACATTTTAAGTAGGGGCTTAACATACATTACATGCTTCTAAGAGATCTTTTTAACAGTTTTACAGAGACAGTTGATTGTAATCTCAGGCAAGGCCTAAACCTTTAGAAACAGATTCTCTTCCAAGTAACTTGGCTGCTAGCATTTGAAAACAAGAACAGTCCAGTTGCTTAAATATTCCTAAAAACAATCTATCTTCATACCAAGTAGGAATCCTTCCCTTGCTTCAGTAGAACAGTGAGAGTAATGCATGAGAAAAAGGGTGGTGTCTTCTGGTGCTGCTCGGAAATGAGTCTGGCTTCATCCACTCCCTCCGTGCCTCGCATCAAGGAGAATCAGTTGAGTGTCAGTTCTGCATGGTGCAGGAGCTTGACTCCCTCTCTCCTCTGCTTGACTCCTGTGAGTAATCTTGGCCAGAGGGAGCAGAAACTGAGTGACAGGGAGGAGAGTCTGTAGGTGACCCTGAGAAGGAAGAGGAGGGAAAGAGAATGTGGCAGAGGATGAAAGGAGAGAGAGAGAGAGAAAGAGAGAGAGAGAAAGAGAGAGAGAGAGAGAAGAGAGATATAGAAGCTATTCCCACCATCCTCACAGACCACCTGGTGCCAGTGATTGCTGAGCTTCAGGCCCATGTTGGGCACCAGATGATAGATGATTCCGGGTGGGGTGTGGTGCAAAACACATGAATTCTTTGGTTTGTTTCTAAAATAAATTTTAGAGTGGTCACAAAGTTTTCAAACAAAGTTTACTAGAGAAAGAAGGGAGAAAAGGAAGGGTGACATGCCAAAGCTGGCATGGGCAAAAGAGATTGCACTTTTGTTCTTTACAATAGATCTGATATACTTCCACAATAATTGATATGCTAAAGAGGGTAGAGCTTAGGTAACTGTCACTCTGGAGATTAACATCTTTGGGATCCTGATGGGAGGAGGCAAGGGAAGGGGTCATCTTCACCTGACCACAATGTCTTTTGCAGGTGACATTTCATTTCAGACATTTCCAATCCACAGTTTCCTTAGATAAAAGATGGTCTTATTATCATTTCTACGGCTTGGGTGAGTTAAGGGGTAGTATTTGGTCTCTGCCTTCTATAGGGAACCTGAAAGTTTCTTAGTGATTATCATGGTAAACCATGAATTGAAAGGTTAAGCTGTCCTAGTCTTGCATCGGATGGAGTTTTCTTTTAATTGCTGAGGTGGTGAGGTAGGCTGCCACTTGGCCTGCAATAAAATGCAATTTTAAAAAATGTCTGAATTCTTCCTAAAACTTACCTATGGGAAATTTATCTATCTACATCTAACCTGTGCTAGCTACCCTGCCTCATTAAGGAATAGCTTGACATCATTAAACACTTCATTACATTACCTTGAAACACCTTGAAGTTGGCCGCCTTGGGTTGGTCTCAGCTAACTGGACCACTCATATGAGATAGGTGAAAAGGACACCCTCCTTTTGACACTCTGAAAAAGAGCAAGTTATAGAAAATAAGCTTGCTTAGTAATAAAATATCTAAGCTATTCAAAATATTCAAGATTCAAGGTCTCATGGATGCATTTCACTGTGTCTGGGATGTCTAGAGAATAAGCCCAGTAGACAAAAAAGTTAAATAGTGCTGAATAGTATTCAGAATTCAGAAATAGCTTTCATGTCAACCAAAAATTTTCTCACAAGAAAGGCAGAAGTTTTACCCTATGGTAGCTACTAAATTGATAGGATTTTAAGTCTACACTCTTCATTAATTTCCTTTACCTACTTAAGAGCAGATATTTGGGAGAAGAAATTATGTGCCAATGAATTAAATTCCAAGAATGTAACTTCTTTCTTCTTGGTTTCTAGCTGCATAGCTGAGTCCTGTTGCAATTCTAATCCCTGGATGTGTTGTTCAAGCAGAGTTTGGGTGATGATTTGGCTGAGAAATTCTAAGGGAACCTTAAGTTCAGATGAGCAGGTTCTCTGTATGGTCTACAAATCACCCGAGTTTTCATGTTTGTTTTTGTGACGTCTTTACTGTGCTCCTCAGAAGCTCACAGGCCTAGAAATCAAAAACCAGACATGGGTGTGTGAATTTATCCTGCTGGGGCTGTCTAATGACTGGGGCATGCAGGTTTCCCTCTTTGTCCTGATCCTGGCCATGTACTTGGTGACTATTGTAGAAAATATCCTCATTCTTCTGATCAGACTGGGCAGCAGGCTTCATACCCCATGTACTTCTTCCTTAGTGTTCTGTCTTTTGTGGATCTCTGTTATGCAAACAGTATTGCATAAATTCTGGCCCACTTGTTCTCAGCCCAAAAGTCCATTTTATTCCACAGCTATGTGCTCCAGCTCTACATTTTGGGAGGGTCTCATTTTTGCTGTTGGGACCACTATGTGGCAGTATGCCACCCACTGCACTACACAGTCATTATGCACAGAGGCCTTTGCCTGGGGCTGGCTGCCTGCTGCCTGGTGGTTGGTTTCACAAATTCACTGATGGAAACAATCATCACCTGGCTTCTTCTGTAGCACAATGTTATTAATCATTTTACCAGTGAGACTCTAGCAGTGCTACATTTAGTCTCTGTGGACACCTCCTTCAACATGGTCACAGTGGCCTGCTCAGGATTTCTGGTGATGGTGCTTCCCTGTTCATTGGTTCTATATGCACATATAGTTGCTGCCATTTTGTGCATTCATTCTACTCAGGGATGTAGCAAAGCCTTTGAGACCTGTGCTTCCCATCTCACTGTGGTTTGCTTGTGCTTTGGGGCTACCATCTTCAGCTGCCTGGGACCACAGTCTTCCTTCTCAGTAGAAGAGAAGATGGTTGCTCTATTCTATGCAGTGGTGGCAGCCATGTGGAACCCCTTGATCTACAGTCTGAGGAATAAGGACATTATGGTTGCTCTCCAGAAGTTTGAGAGAAATTCAGATAAAGAATCAAGATTCTAAGAACTTGTTATCATCAGTACCAAAGAGGAGATCAGATAATTGTAGTCAGAACTTCTCCACATACACTAAAGATGACTATTATAGTTAAATTCGTGTATTCAAATTAAGTATTCTTCCACATATGTAATGAATTTTTACCCATTAGGGTAACACCTAATAATTTACATGTCAGGGATCCATGAGATGGCCTCTTCTTAGATCATCTTCTCTTGAGTAACCAGTGATTTTTTGGACATTATCTGCCCACTTTTTGTTTTGTCAATGTGTCAGTGTATTGTGGAATACTACTACCCAACCTAATCACGCAGGCATTGTTTCTGATTCTTGTTCTGCCTTTCATTAGTTGTGCTATCTGGCAAATTGCTAAATATTCTATGACTTTGTTTTTCCTTTTTGTTAAATGAGAAAATAATGCCTAGCCTCCAGAGTGGTTGTGAATATTAGAAACAATTTATATAAAATGCCTACCATGCAGTTGACACTGTAATTAAAGGCATTCGTTATAATTAGATAAGCCAACCTCCTTTCTCTGTTATGAATATACAGGGCACGTTTACTTTTCCCACTCCTATAGATGCTTCAAATTGTCAAATAATTGACATATGTACTAACTTCTTACTAAAATGAATAGCAAATAAGTTGGTTTATCCTTGGAAATGGCATCCAGAAATTAGAGGTACAATCACTTTGGACATTTTGGAATATCTGCTGAGCTCTGACCTCACCGACAAATAAATTTTATGCTCACTGTAAATAAATGATGTAAACTATATGACCTGTTTTTTTATATTCATAACTACAATTATAAATGTATTTGTAGAAATTATTTGGGCCCCTCAAGCTGTGCAATTCAGGCATCTTATACATAGCCTCAAAACTATGATGTAGTTAAGCAAATTTCTGAGAAAATTACATTATCCAAAATAATGTATACTGACTTAAATTTCCATCAAATTAATGTGTATATGGGGAGGAAGGAGTGAGAACGTTGACCATGAAGCAAACAAGTAAAAATTTGCAGCATTAACTTATGTCATTTAAAAAGACTTGAAGAAAACATGAAAAACTTTTAGAAGGATAAATTTTACTTTTGTATAAACTTGGGGGAAAGCTTTTATCTCACTGAGGTAATTATTATAACTATGTCTTCTTTCAATGCTTAGTCCCTTTATGGGATAACTTTAAAACTTTCTCATTTATACTGAAAGACTCCTATTCTTCAATATTTTAATCCTCTAGAAATGTAGATAATGTGGAATGTTTTTTGAAATTCAATTTACACCTAAGATTATAGTCACTTTTGGTCCTCTCTCTTTTCAATGGAAAGAATCTTTAGTTGCTACTTCAGAAATTGTTGAAATATTGCATTTCACATTAGGCATGATCTTCTGAGGGCAAGGATTTTGTCTTTTGCATCTTATAAACCTAATGCCTAGCAAAGTATATAATACATAATAGCAAATCCATACACATTTCTAAGCAAAAGAACAAGAGAATCAATCTTTTGTTATTGGCCAAATACTTTTAATCAAACAAAAATAATTTAAAAAAATAATATAAATTCAAAAAATCCTATTTGTTAAAGCTAAGTAACATTTCTGTTTTTTCAGTTAAAAGTTTTTAGAAAATATGATCTAAATTTGCATTACAAAATGAGTGAAGACACCATTATCTCTATAGTAAGCACTGGCAGTACTGGATTTTAAAATGTCATGTAAATCCACTTGAAAATTTTTTTTAAATGATGAATTTTGTGTACTAGAAGGAAAGAATTAGCACATGGAAGCAGAATTAATTATTTTAGAAGAGTTACTTAATTATTCTGGACCTGGATGGTTTTCTCAACTGTGAAGTGATATCAAGATGGATTACATGGTTTCTGTTTTCCAGTTCCACATTTTCATTATTCTATTTTATCAATAACAGGAAGATGAACATTTGAAGCATGTGTGAAATGAAGTCAGTGGCACCAGGAATCGTCTCATTCCACAGCTCTATGGTATTCTAAGGCCATAAAGGAAAGGCTAGAAGAGAAACATTTGCTTATTTCATACTTTTGTCTGTCTGACAGAATGAACTCACTCAGATGTGGAGAATATCTATTCTAATCCAGTGGGTGCAAAAGTAAAATAACTGCGGACCATGGAAGAGACAGGGATCTGTCTTGCAGATTTCATTTGTGTCACCTTGAGTCAAGCAGTAGGAGCTACTGAACAGGGAACTATGAACCAATACTCTTTGGATGACAGCGAATTTTCTTACCCTTACTAGTAGTTTATATACCAGTTAGTGGCAGAAAAGCACTTTCTGGAAGAAGAGGCTCATATAAAATGAGAATAAAAGACTCATACTTTCCTAACTCTGTGGTCAGAAATGCAGTAAAGTGTTCTGTATTACATCTTTGCACTCCTGAAAGACAGTCAGTCTAAACAATAGACCAGATGTGAAATGACTCATTCTTGAGGAGTAATTTTATCAACACAGAAGAAAATCATACAGAGGCCATTTCCTCAGCTGTGATTTTGCTCCTTCTTTTTTAACTTGTCAGACTGCTGAATGACAGAATCAATTATGTAGGTCTAAATTATCCAGATATCCAGTTTCAATTTCAAGCAGACAAGTCTGATGATTACCAAGTAAATAGTCTTGTGTCTGTAGGGAAAGTAATCAATTACTTTTAATGTGATATTGATTGAAAGACTCTCCTCATAAAAAACAAACAATACATTTAGTGAATACTTATTAATGCATTGATGTCAGTGAAATCATGTGAGACTGCAAAAGGCAGAAAACATAGAGAAATAGTAGTTTAAGTAAAAAGGAAATTAATTTAGACTTAAGCAAGGCAAGTCTGTCTAACTTGCAGTTACAGAAATTAAAGTTTCTTCTGTGTTTCTGATCCACCGTTCTGGGCATATAACTTCTACCTCATGGTCCAAGATATGACTTGAGTTCCAGCCAACACATCCACATTCTGACCAAAAATAAAGAAAAGAGGAAAGAGCATGCCCACTTGCTTTAGCGATCCTTTAAAAAGTCACACACAAAATTGCTGCTTAAATTCTATCGACTGAATAGAACTTAGACACTTTGACACATACATATTCAAAAATAAATGTAATTGCTAGTGACCATGTGCTTAAAAAAAATCAGAGCATCTGACATAAAGAAGAGGAGAATGAATACTGAAGGATCTAACAATTCCTGACCATAGCACTTGTAAGAACATTAAACATATCAACTCAATGAAAGATGAAGTGATAGGACAGCAGAATGAGATACAAAAAGACCGAGAGAGGTTACAGATAATGTAAGATGTAATCTATTTCAAATTTAAAAAGACATTAAAAGCTGTAATCAGCAAAATTGACAATATAGAAAAATAAAAATCTTATTTCAAATCCAAAAGAACATAACAAATACAGACCAAAGATACAATATATGGATAACTGGTATTCCTGATGAAAAGAAAAGACTGAATAAAAATATTTTCTATGTTTAACTGTAATTAATAAATATTTCACTTAAATAAAGGAAAAAAACTCTTTATTTGAGAGCCTCACTGGGTTCATGAATATTAAAGAAAAGTGAAAAAAATATAGATATGTTGGTGAAATGACTGATTTTCAAGTATGACAAAAGGATCACAAAGATTTAGAAAATAAAACAAAAAAGTCACTTAGAAAAATGCTAAACTAGTCTATTAATTTTCTATTGCTGTGTCACAAATTGTTATACACTTAACAGCTTAACACAAATTTATTATCTTAAAGTTTCTATTGATGACAAGCATAGTTGGGTTCTGAGCTCAGGGTCTCACAAGGCTTAGAGGTCAAGGTGCCAGCTGGAGCTGTGGTCTCATCTGAGACTCCCGGTCCTTTTTCAAACTCACTGATTGATGGAAGAATTCATTTCCTTGTACTTGTGTGACTGGGGTACCCATTATCTTTTTTGTTGTTGACTGGTGATGCCTCTAAGCTCCTAGTAGTCACTCCAAGTCTTTACCATATGGCCCATTCCTCTCACCTCACAACAGCTTGCTTCTTGAAGACTGACAGAATATCTACAGTTTCAAATCTCTCTGACTTCCATAAAATCCTAGGCACTTTTTAAGTGCTCCCCTGATTAGGTCAGAGTCATTTAGGATAATCTCCCTTTTGAGTAAATCAGATTTAGCTGATTATGTCTTGAAATACACACACATACACACACACAAATGGTGCCACAACAGTATACATATTTTAAGAAAGGAAAAAAAACAGTATTAAAATAGTAATACTCAATATATACCGATAACAAAAGATGAATACAAGTCACATTTGACTTGTACAATTACTAGAGGAGCACATTGTTTGGCTGACCTCTGAGACGAGCATGGAAACTGTTCCAACACCATAGCAGAAGAAGCAGGACTTGTTGCTGTGCAAGCCCTTCTAGCGTTTCCCCTGTGCACATCATACACAGTACTATGCATCTCAAACTTATCATGAATGTATGCAGTTTTGGGGCATGTTGGAGGTTCTGTTGCATACTCATGTCACCATTGTCATGGTACTTCCACAACATTCTCGAATTTCAAATACCACTTGAAAATGGTCTTGCACAACTTGAATGACAACCATTCTTCCACCATTTTCTCTGCTTGTCCTGCCTGTCACATGATGACACTAGCATTCATTTGATTAATGCAATCTGGCCAGGTGCAGTGGCTCATGCCTATAACCCCAGCACTTTGGAAGGCTGAGGTGAGACGATTGCCTGATTCCATGGGTTTGAGACCAGCCTGTGCAACTTGGTGAGACTTCATCTCTACAATAAATAAAAATAAATTAGCTGGGCACAGTGACACACGCCTGTAGTTCCAGCTATTTGGAAGGCTGAGGTGGAAGGATCACCTGACCCCAGCAGGTCGAGGCTGCAGTGGCCATGAGTGTGCCACGCACTTTAGCCTGGGCGACAGAGTGAAACTCCAACTCAAGAAAAAAATAAAATAAAATAAATTAATTAAAAAAATTAAAAAAGATTAACACAATCTTTTGAGCTAATGTGAACTCGTAATTCAATTCAACTTCGAAAAGTAATACACGGACAGCATCGCTTAAAATGTCCATACATTTGTAGCTTAACATGTATATACATTTTTTGGCATTACATATATATATGGAAAAAACTATTAAAATTGTAATACTCAATATATACCAATAACAAAGATGAATATAAATCACATTTGACTTCTACAATTACAAGAGATGCTCAAAGTGATTACCATCAGCATCCAGACACTTCTGATTATGGCAAAAATTGCTTAACATCGCTTAAAATGTGTATCCATTTTTTGCCTCCTCTGTTATAAATATATACACATATTTATATATATACAGACCATGTGCAGTGGCTCCTGCCTGTAATCCCAGTACTTTGGAAGGATTGCTTAAGCCCGGGAATGCAAGGCCAGCCTAGGCAATGTAGTGAGACTTTGTCTCTACAAAAAAACAACAATAGAAAAACCAAAACAATTAGCCAAGTGTGATGGTGCACACATGTAGTTACAGCTATTTGGGAGACTGAGCCTAGGAGTTCGAGGCTGCAGTGATCTGTGAGATCATGCTGCTACACTACAGCCTGGGTAACAGAGTGAGACTCTGACTCCAAAAAAAAAAAAATCTGTCTTTTGTTTTTTATATAAGGCAGCATCACAGGAATTATATTCACCATATATCACAAGTCCTTCTCATACCAAAGGGGAGAGGATTATACAGGGCAGGTACACCAAGATGTGAAAATCTTGGGGGTCAATTTAGAATTCTGCCTGTGATCTCCAAGATCAGTCTTTGAAATATTACATGACAGACAGTATAATTATATTTTTCTACAGAATTATGGGAGAAAATACTGTTAAATAAAAATTCTAGACCAACTCAAGGCCAATAACTTTTAAAGGTGACAGAAATACACATTTACATACGCAAAAATTCAATACAATTATCACTCATTAATTTGTCCTTCATGAAGACTATAACAATTACAACAAAAAATGTCAAAAGAACCTCAGGCAACAAAAGATGACTTAAAATAAAGTACTGGGAATCACAAAAATTAAGTTATGATAGGATGTGCAACAAGCTAAAATCTTTTAAGTATAAAATTGAGTTTTAAAAGCTGTAAACTGATAAGGCAGCCATGCAGGTCCAGCCAAAATGCAGAGCTGTGAGGTGACTGGGTGGCCACTTGGGTGTTCGAACCAGGAATGAGGCAGCAGGGGACGGACAAGAGTAGACCCTGGACCTGGAGCATGCCCAGTCCAGGTCACTGCACCACGCACAGGTTCAGCACCATGAGCTGAACCATAATGATATTTGGATTTGAATTTTAACTGCATTTTGAAGCTCATCTACATTTAACATGCCCTCAACATAATGGAGGTCTAGTTGCATTCATCTCCACTCCCCAGATGGAGGCTGGGGATGTGCAGTCATAGCTGGAGCTTTCATTTCTATTGGTTTGTCTTATGCATTTCCCATATGTATTTCTGTCTTTTGCATTCCACCACCAGTGAAGTGTCATAAATACGCTCCACATGTTGACTGTCATATATGTCCTATCAGCAGTGTCCTGGTAAATAAATATGGCAGTCATCCAGTCATGATTGTTGGTGACTGTGGCTTGATTGTGGTTTCTTTCTGCAACACTTTTTATGTATGACAGTCACTGGAGGACTTTTATTTGAATCCTGCTTTGAATGTGATCAGCAAGTATTTCTATAAGAGGCAGCCACTGACCAATGAATTGGCCATGGCAGGCAGCCCTGTACTCCTCTCTACCTTGGTCCCCTTCAATCAGGCTTTCACTGACATTTATGGCTGGAGAGAAAGCTTCCTAATTCTTGGGGGCTTCCTATTAAACAGCTGTGTAGCTGAAGCCCGATGGAATCAATAGGATCCAAGACAACCAAGGCAGGGAAACACTGATCTAAAGAATCCTTTCAGCAAGATGAAAAAATCTGATGAAAGAAAGAAAGAAAGAAAGAAAGAAAGAAAGAAAGAAAGACAGACAGACAGACACAGGTGATGCAAATTCAAATTTTTTTTTTGAGTTGGAGTTTCACTCTGTCGCTCAGACTGGAGTGCAGTGGCCGCTCCCGGCCACCACAGCCTCGACCTGCTGGGCTCTGGCGATCCTTCCACCTCAGCCTTCCAAGTAGCTGAAACTACAGGCACACGCTACCATGCCTGGCTAATTTTTTGATTTATTGTAGAGATGGGGGGTCTCACCAAGTTGTCCAAGCAGGTCTCGAACTCACGGGCCCAGGCAATCCACTCACCTCAGCCTCCCAAGGCGCGGGATTACAGGCTGAGCCACCAAGCCCGGCACAAATTCAGATTTTATTGGAGGATACTGTTAGCCCAGAGAACGTCATCTTAGATACCCCCACCACCTTACGAGCTGCCCCAGGATGGAAAATTACCAACTAGGCCAAAGCTGCAAAACATTCTGCCATATGCACCACCTGGAATAACCGCAAGGCTTTCTCCCAACCTACTTAACCACAAGTCCATTCCTTAGTTACTCTCCTAGCGATGCCAACCACAAAATTTCCCCTCCAAGCCCTTTAACTGCCCTAGCCTATAAGTGGCAGTGGGTTTCAGTATCATCTGGAGTCCCCCTCCACAGATCTCTTCCTCAGAAGAAATCTGTGTTGTTGTTGAGTCACTTGTCTCTTGTCTCTTTTTCTGTCTGCTCGTTTCTTAACCTAACGTTTGGTGCCAAAACCCAGGAATGGGGTTTAGGTCCCACCACAGACCAACTCCTCAGTTGTCCCTGTGCTTATCCCTGTTCTCCTTCATCCCTTCTCTCTTTCTCTCTCTCTCTTCCTATTTATTCTCACCCCAACTCGGGTGACTTCCGCAAGACCACCTCCATTGCTGGAAACTTCACCCAACACCGGCCACTAGTCAGTGGGTGAGTTTTCCCCTATCCTTATACTGTATTTCTCTCCCATCTCCTTTTCTCATTTTTGTCCAAGAGAGAAATACTACCAAAAACCCTGGCACCGGGTGAGAGGTCTCCTCTAGTCACCACCAGGTGGTGATTATGGTTGTCACTTTGGGGCGATGCCCTTAAAATAGCTTCCACACCACTTCTTGAAAACAGTCGAAGTCCATGGGAGTGCCCTATCCTTCCACTGTTTCTCACTCTTGGGATTCCAGGAGTTTCTGGGAATAGAATTGCTTTCCCTTCCAAATTTCTCCAATATGGGTCAGGTCTCCTCTAAACCTCCCTGAGACAGTCCTTTGGATTCTCCTTTGCAACCTCAAAAATTTAGGTTGTACTCTCATATCAAAGCATCTCTCAGAATGTCTCAAAAATGTAGTCCTTATTCTAAATCCAAAGCATCTCATTTTCTTCTGTAATATGGCTTAACCCCAATATCAGTTGAACAATAACAATCAGTGGCCCCAAAACAGGATCTTTAACTTTCAAATTCTCCGTATCCTTAATAATTTGACTTCCAAACTCTTCGTAACCTCAACAATTCACTCCAATGCAATGGCAAATGGTTTGAAGTCCCCGGCACTAGTTTTTCTCTATGTCCAGCCCAAGCCCTGCCTTTGTCAAACTCATAAACCCTTTCAAATTTTCCTGTTCTGCTGAACCCCTACCTTTTTTCCAACCACCTCTTAAACATCTAACTCCCCCTACCTCACCATTTCCCTCCACTCTTCCACCTCCCTATTTACAACCTCCTCCTTTCCTTCCCTCTCTCCCTCACACTCCCTCTCACACCCAACATCCCCCATCTCCTATTCAATCCCCCAATCCTACTCCCATTCTTCTTCACAGAGGGGTGGCTGGGGCAGAAGGCATTATATGAGTTCATGTTCCCTTCTCCCTAGGCAATCTCTCTCAAATTAAAAAGACCTTCTAGGCTCCTTTATCTCTGATCTTGCCACCTAACGTAAGGAATTCCTCCATATTACCCAGTCCTGTGACCTAACCTGGTATGAACTAGATGTCATTCTCTCCTCTTCCTTTTCCCTGAGGAATAGGGAATGCATCTGGGCAGCAGCTCAAGCCCATGCCAATATCCTCCATGAGCAGGACCCAGCCCATAATCCCATAGGTGCCACTGCAGTGCCCTGCACAGAGCCTTCCTAAAATTACCAAATTGACTCACCAAGTAGACAGAAAAGGGGCCACATAACAACTTGCCTATTGGCTAAGACAAGGTGGCTCTACAAGTAGTGAATTATTTAAAAAATCAAAGACGTTACTCAGTGTCCTGGTGAAAACCCTGCCCTTTTCTTCTCCTGCCTTTCAGAGACCATCCTTAAGTATACCACCTTCACCTCAAACTCTTACAAAAGTAAAATTTATTTACATCTTCACTTCATTTCTCCATCTGTTCCAAGCTAAAAAAAAAATCAAAAATTAAAGAATGGTCCCTAGACTTCACATCAGAATCTTATCAAAACTGCCTTCAAGGTCTTTAATAATAAAGAGAAGTGAAAGGCTCAAAAACTTTAAAAAAAAATTTTTTTTAAATAAATAAATAAAACCACACATCAACTACTGGTAGCAGCCCTTCAACAGAGTTCTTCTGATGGTTCTAAAAAACCATTCAACACCAATGTAGCCAGACAGGACACTGGGCAAGGGTTTGCCCCAAACCTAGGCCATCCCCAACCCAATTTCTATTTGTGGACAGAAAATGGCATTGAAGTCAGATTGTGACCAGTGAGATTGTGACCAGTGAGACTCTCCCTCCCATTTGGTCACTTCTAACATTCCAAGGACTGGCCAAATACCTTGGCTTGAAGACTAATGGGGCCAGGGCCTGTTGCCCACCTCCTCCGCCATTGGCACCATTGCAGAACCTAGGGTAACGTTAGTATCTGGTAAGCTTGTTTCTTTCTTATTGGATACAGGGGGTCGTACTCACTCTTGCCAGAATACACAGGACCCCTCCTTAACTCCTTGATGTCTATTGTTGGAGTAGATAAAATATCTTGCACTCCTAAAATGATCGAGCTGGTATTCTATTTCTATTCAATACACCCTTCACTCACTCTTTTTTAGTTATTCCACAATGCCTCACACCTATCCTAGGAAGGAATATCCTAACAAAGTTTCAGGCATCCATACAGGCATCTTATAATTTCACCCCCTTCATTTTACTCTGTCTCCCAGATGCCTCTCGCTTTTTCTCTTTATCCTTCCTTTCCTTCCTCCTTCCCTCTGTAAATCCTATAGTTTGGGACATTGCCACTCCTAGTGTTGTGCACTATTATACCCCCATCACGGTGAACCTACAAAACTCTTTGTCCTACCTTAACCAACCCCAGTACCCTTTAAGACCATCTAACTTAAAGGGACTCAAACCCATCATCTCCAAATTGCTCCAGGCAAATATCTTTTTTTTTCCTTTTTGAGTTGGAATCTCACTCCCTCACCCAGGCTGGAGTTCAGTGGCATGCTCATGGCCACCCCAGTGTCAACATGCTGGGCTCTGGTGATTCCTCCGCCTCAGTCTTCCAAGTAGCCAGAACTACAGGTATGTGCTACCATTCCCAGTTATTTATTTATTTATTTATGGTAGACATGTAGTCTCGCCAAGCTGCCCTGGCTGGTCTTGAACCCGCAGTTTCAACCAATCTACTCTCCTCGGCCTCCCAAAGTCCTGGGATTACAGGCTGAGTCCAGCCCAGGCAACTATCTTAAAACCAACCAATTCTCCTCATAACACCCCTAAACTGTCTATTAAAAAACAGATAATTTTCATGCCAGCTCATCCAAGACCTGTGTATTGTCAATCAGGCCATCATCCCCATTCACCCCATCAATCCAAACACTTACACTCTGCTCTTTCACATTCCACCTAACCCCACACACTTCTCTGTCCTAAACTTAAAAGATGCCTTCTTCACTACACCCCTTAATACAGACTGCCAAAACCTCTTTGCTTTTACCTAGGTAAATCCCAATACACAAAACTCTACCCAACTAACCTGAACAGTCCTGCCACAAGGCTTCAGGAATAGGCCTCATCTCTTTGGACAAGCCCTTTCTCAATATCTATTGAATTTAGACTTAGTCCCCAATACCCTTCTGCAGTATGTTGATGGTCTTCTCTTATGCAGTCCTTCATATGACCTATGCATTCAACATACTCTTCAATTACTCAAATTCCTTGGAAAACTCGGATATCAAGTCTCTCCCACCAAAGTCCAAATTGCCAAAACAAAAATAATCTATCTCAGGCTCACTGTAACTCCTACAACCCAAGCCATTCCTCTACATAGAAAACATCTCATTCTTCCTTAATAGCTGGACTCCCATAGTCTTCTCACACTCCAATTTCTATACAACACAAACATATCTAATTGCTGGATTTGCATATCAACCCAGACACAGTGCTTCACAACCATCCCACTCAACATAACAGCCTGGGCTCAAACTAGCATGAATATACCTCTTACATTTCTAGCAGAAACCTATTTGGAACCTTTTACTGACTTACATAAGAGAAAATGCTTACAACTACAAACCTCTGCAATTTGCCAAGTCTGGTATATGCTTTTATTTTTAAAACATACCTACCAGAATAGCAACATATTAAAACCTATCTCCAACTAAAAACCCTTAAACCTCCTGTCTGGGGCCCCATTACTTCCCAAGGCAAGCTAGCCACTCTTTCCTAGAAGAAGCTAGACACTTCTTTCCTAATCCTTCACATGCATCCCCCTTAGGAACGCTTCCTCCTTACCTTTGTAAATATATGCTCATTCTCCAGTCTTCCAAAAATCATATAACCCACCCTCTCAGAATCTGGACACATGCTCTCTGATTTTCCGGCTCTCCATTCCACATCCTTTTCTTGCTAATAGACCACATCCTCCTTGTCTAGAATGCTACCCATGTGCAAAATTAACAAAAAGAATGCAATACTTGAGCTCTGGAACACTTTGAAACAAATGTGGACACCCCTTTATGTTATCTTCTAAACCTCTCACAATCCACAATAATTAACAACATGCATTTCTTTTTATCAGTATTTCACCACTATAGATTCAAAACCCCACCCAATAACATATGCCTTCAGGCCCTTACAGGAGCTACTCTTGCAGGCAGCTACTCCATTTGGGGACCTGAAAAAACCGACATGGGAAAGCCAGGGACAGAGGGACTACTAGCCACCATCTCCTATAACTTTTGCCTCTCCAACTCAGGACTATTTTTCTTATGTGGCACTTCTTATCTCTGCCTGCCCGATAATTGGTCAGGCATCTGTACCTTAATATATCAATCACCTGTCATTGGAAGGGACCCTCCAAGTCCCTTCATTAACCCCAGTCTCCTCATCTATAATCCAGATCCAAAAGAGCACTCCAGCTCATACCTCTATTGGCAGGAATTGAGATTTCAACTATCATAGACACAGGAGTGGCAGGCATAGCTACTTCCACCACATACTACCAACAAATACCTGCAATCCTTTCTAACACCCTGCAAGATATATACACATCCATAACAGTCTCTAAAGACAAATAACTTCACTAGCAGGGGTAGTACTTCAAAATAGAAAAGTACTTGATTTATTAACATCTGAAACGGAGGGACATGTATATACCTTCAAGAATAATGTTGCTTTTTTGTTAATGAGTCTAGAATAGTCCAGAATGCAGCTCGCAAACTCCAAAACTGGGCAACAGAACTCAAACTACAAACCCAGCTCATGCTAGACTGGGTCATACCTCTGTAACTGGATCCCTGAATAGCCCTATTTCTCAGACCTCTACTCCTCATTCTTCTCTTGCTCACCTTTGGACCTTACCTTTTAAATCTTATCTCCCATCAACTAAATGCCTTTGTTCAAGCTAGCACAGAAAAGCATGTCAACAAAATCCTCTTGCTTTGCTGATCCAGATTTCATACCCTTCAATACCAGCAAGTATGCAGCCTTGACCCTGAGGAGGGCACCATACAACATTAACCCCAAATTCTACACCCCATCTTAGCAGGAAGCAGCCAGATGACCCCAATGGCCCTCTTTCCTATAAGATTTATAAACAAAAAGGCAGGAAAATTAGCCTGCGGAATGTCATCTTAGAGACCCCTGCCACCTTACTAGCTGCCCCGGATGGAAAATTACCAACTAGGCCAAAACTACAAAGCATCCTGTAACACCTGGCATAACTGCAAGGCTTCCTCCCAAGCTACTTAACCACAAGTCCTATCCTTAGTTACCCCCCTAGCAACATTAACAGCAAAATTTTCCCCTCAAACCCTATAAATACCCTAGCCTGTAAGCGGCAGTGGGCTTCAGTCCCATCTCTACAGGTCTCTTCCTCAGAATAAAACTGTGTTGCTGTTGAGCTGCCCGTTTCTCATCCCTTTTTCTGTCTGCTTTTTTTCTTAACCTAACAGACACCCCCAAGAGGAAAAAGAATTTAAAAGTTCCTAGATTTATCCCTTTTCATTCACAGAAGCTTTTGCTGTACTCTCTGGAGACGGGTTCATGTTTTTTGGACACTTTTTTGTTTGTTTGTTTGTTTTTTGGACTCCTTACACCTTTGGCTTTTCTTAGAAATTACAGCAAGAGTCAATATCATTCTAGGGAGAAACCAGCCTTTCTTCTTTCCATTCTAGCTTTTGTTTACATGACAGACAGAACTTCTATGGGATTTGCAGCCAACACAAAGTGGGTAAGACCCTGAGTTCAAAATGTCTTTGTTGCTTCTATTATTACAAATGGAATGTGTCATTTGCTAGCACCTTCATCCCCCCACCTATACTGGGTTCTGTGTCTCTGTAGGATTCTTTGGATTTGCCTTTGAGTGACTCAGCTGTCTATTGTTTGAAATGCTGATGGATCTCATTGGACCTAGAAGTTCTCCAGTGCTGTGGGATTGGTGACCACTGTGGAATGCTTTCCTGTCCCCTCAGTGACATATACAAATAAACATATGTAGCATGTGGCATAATCCTATATATTTATTGCAGGTGTCTGTCTCTTCATTGGCATAAGCATCAATTATCAACTTTTGGCAAAAGAGCAGAATTTAGAGGGGAAGCAGAAGGAAAGTAAAGAGGAAGCGACCTAGACTTATCTTTGTTCATCAACAGGAGTTTTATAGATACTGCCGAGAAGCCAAAACAAGTTATTAAAGCAGCATAATCTCCAGACCAGAAAGGCACAAAGGAAGGCCCCGAGGGAGTCCACTCTGAACTCATAGAGCTGAAGGGTAAATGGTAGTTCATGACCCAAGATATCTGGAAATATTCCTCTGGCCTATAATCTACCAGTGGTGCTCAATGCAAGTAGTGGACATTTGTAAGGAAATCATGCCAGGTTTTCATTGATGAATTTTTTGTTTGTTTTATTCCTTACCAATAGCCTGAATTAAAAATGCCATATGCTTTGGGGAAAAGTGGTTGATGGCAAAAGATGAAAGAAGGAAGCAGGTTTTGTTTTTTTAAAAAATCTTTGCATTTACCAATGTCATGAAGATTATAGTATATGACAAGTTTTAGTCTTTAGAACTCTTTAGAGAGCCTTAACTTTTTAAATCATTCTGCTGAATTCATCTATTTTGAGTGTTGCGTTAAAAAGAAAATAAAAACTAATTGTTTGTGGCAAATCTAAAATTTTAAATTGATCTTGCTTCATTTTTAATGTATTGTCAGACGTTCTCACTGAAAGATTTGTGCACATAAATATCAGTTGAAAGTTGGAGGTTTTATCAAATGTTTTCCTTTTATTAGTGGTTTTTTGGTCTAAGCTCCTGCTAGCTATATATTTAAAGCATAAAACTTTGGAAACATCTTGACTGTTCTAGTCACATCGTACTTGTTAACACCTCTTGTGTACCTTTTCTTGGGATGCTTATTAAAAGTCAAGTAAGTGCTCGAGGGTTATTTCATTAAATTACTACTTTGCTCCCGTTTTGAAATAACTTGGTATTATTTTCCTCACTCTAAAAGTTATATGAAAATCTACAAAGCTATACAATTTGCCTCTCCAGCAAATACAAAACATCTAATTAAATGTAGACAGATCTTTTTAACATCAGCTGAGTTCAGCTTAGGTTTTGCTAAAACTTCAGCTAAACTGTGAGACTACTGGAAAGAAAATTTCCCCTCTTTGATTCACCATTTTCCCATTTATATCTGCATCTAGCTTAGAGCTGTGTGTGAGATATTCAGTCTTTTTGTGCTTGGTATTTTTTAATGTTTTCAAATTAAATGCAGCCAGAAAAATTTGACACGAGGAACACCAATAAAAATAAGATTGGGAGCCGGGCTCGGTGGCTCAGCCTGTAATCCCGTGCCTTTGGGAGGCTGAGGTGAGTGGATTGCCTGAGCCCGTGGGTTCGAGACCCGCCTGGGCAAGCGAGACCTCATCTCTACAATAAATCAAAAAATTAGCTGGGCGTGGTAGCGCGCGCCTGTAGTTCCATCTACTTGGAAGGCT
>CAUYQG010065967.1:0-72571 GCA_963574415.1 Tarsius wallacei | reverse complement strand
GGCGACTGGAGATAGGGAACGTCTCCACTACACCGGAGCCAAAGGCACTGTGCCGGAGGGGTGAGCCCAGACGCAGCTGCGATTTTGGACTGGGCACCCTGGAGGGTAGGAGAGAAGTCAGGGAAAGCGAGGGACTCACTGCATTGTCTGAGGTCCTGGGGCCAGGTCCTGTTCCCGAGAGAGGTCCCGGATCGAGAGAGGAGGGGGGACCCGCTGGGGCCCCGCACCTTCCTCCCGGGTTTCGGCACCAAATGTAAGGTAAACGAAACCAGACCAGGCGAAACGGCAACAAAGGGCCAAAAGATATTTATTAACGCAATCCCGGGCGAGGTTCACCGGTCCACTTAACTGTGGGTCGGGGAAGTCGTGCCCCGCGAGATGGGTGATGGGTTCATAAGGGGCACACCGGGAAAGCTGTGAGGGGGGGTTGGGGAGAGCGATTACTGGTTGGGACCACCGTTGTGCCTGCTGGTGATTGGTTGAATGGGGTTGTTAGGGTCGCTGTAACTGGTACTGGTGGGTACTGGCGGGCTTGCTTTTACTTTCATCCATTGTTCTCCTGGTCTGGGTTAGGGCCCTCTGGTTGAGGCCCGCCTCACCCTCCGGTACCTCCGGCCTTACAACTACTTCAACAGCTTCTCAGCTGCAGTGTACCTTCACCTTCAAAGAAGCACAATACACTTTTACTGGTGGGATACCTCAAGAGCCTTAACATCACACACAGTTTTGGCAGGCCAATCCTAACTGCATCCAATTTTTTTTAGGATCACCAGGACATCACATTGATGACATCCTCCTCCAAGAAGGTTCACTGGAAGCACTCACTGGGGACATATATATAAAATCATAAAGAAGCCAGGCATGGCGGCTTAGCTTGTAAGCACAGCACTTTAGAAGGCTGAGGTGGGAGGATTGCTTAAACCCGGGAGTTCAAGACCAGCCAGGAAAACATAGCAAAACTTTGTCTCTACAAAACTTTTAAAAATTAGCTGGAAATGGTGGTTGGTGCATGACTATAGTCCCTACTTGGGAGGCTGAAACGAAATAATCACCTAAGCCCAGGAGTTTGAGCCATGATTCTGCCACTGTACTCCAGCCTGGGCAACAGAGTAAGACTCTGACTCAAAAATAAATAAATACATACATACATACATACTGATAAAGGAGCTCAGCAAATAGGGAGAGTCATTGACCCACACATAATGCAAAGCCTCAACATTTCAGTGAAAAGTATTTAACAACCTAAGAGCCATCAACCCTGTCAAGAAACAGCTATTGGCCCTCACAGTACCCACAATATATTTTACTTTTTTGTGGATTCTGAGACAATATACTACTCATTTACAAATTTTACATGAGCCCATTTATGCGATTACTTGCAAATTAGCCTACTTTGGTCTCTCTCCAACAAAAGGCTTTAGAATCTGTCCAGATTGCAATACAACAGGCATTCTTATTAAGGCCCAGACTCCTTCCTTCACTGTAGAAGATTTAGAGACGTTTTCTCAAGCCTCCTGGAGTCTCTGGACCACCCATGATGGCCGTAAGTTATCCATTGGTATCTTATGCGAAAAATTGCTCTCCTCAGCCCTGTTATGTACACCACTAGAGTAGCAATTTCTGGCCCCGTGCTAGGCCCCTTAGGTCATGGAAGCAGCAACTTTGCAAGCTCAGCAGAGGCACAGAGGTCTCTTTGCTATAGAATGAAGAAATATTTAGTATAAGCAGAAGAAAAATTAAAATCTACCTCCAAATTAAAAAAAAAAAAAGGATGAAGCCAAACTTAAACCTTTTGCCATATTCTACCTGTGAAAGGAGGTGGCCTTCCTGTCCTCAATTTTTTCCCAGATACTGTGGTGCTAGAGGAGGCCAAACCTCTCCAAGATCCCTCAGTCATCTTGAGCACCTCTTAGAACTGAGTGAACAGTACTTGAAGTTCATATACTTTATAGTACTCCTCAGGCATAAGGAAAGTGATTCCAGATGGAAGGACAGTGAGGTGGAAGGAATTAAAATCAATGAAAATGGTAAATATGTGGGTGAATCTAAATGAATATTGGCCATAAAAGTCAATAATAATAAGAATATCTTACAGGATTTCAAACACACAGAATTAAAATAGGAATAACAATACAATACAATAACAATAACATTACCATTTAGGTGGAAGCAAAAAAACAAATTAACATTGGACTTTGATGAGCCAAAAATGCCTGTTGTAATTTCTAGACTATCTGCTAAAAGAATAGATACCTTCCAAACAATCAGAGGGAAAACTGGAGCAATCAACAAAAAATCCAAAATAAGAAAGCAGAGAAAAAGGTCATAGATTACGTAGGGCACATAGGTAGTAAATGGTAAACTCAAACAAAGATATATCAATAGTTATAATAAAATAACTAAATATTCCTAAGACAAAATTGATTAGACTGGATTAAAGAAACAAAACCCAACTATGTGATGTTTATAAGAAACACATCCAAAACACAAAATACAGAATGTCAAAAGTATGACACAACACAAATAGAAATACCATCAAACACTAACAGAAAGTAGGCAGATGAACTATATTAATATCATAAGAAATTCCAAAGCAACAAGTATCGCCAGAAATAGAGGTAACATCTTTAGCATCTTAAAGATTTCAATTCACAAAGAAGTTAAAACAATTCTAAAATTGACTACCCCTAACTCCCACCCCTCATTGTTAAATTCCCATGGAGAAACTAAAGACTCAATGAAATAAATTCTTCCCCCATAGTTCTCCCCGCTTCAATCTCTCACTCTGTTCAGTGTCAGCCTGAGGGTAACTAACCTCAGAGGCCTAATGGGATCTAGCTGCCTTCTTCATTGGCAGCCTCCGTGGTCTTCCTCTGAAATGAGGGTTGTTCCCTCAGCACCACCAAAGTTAAGCTAATCCTACCCTTATCCCTTAGGTGTCTTACTTTTCAACGTCAAAATATCAGTAAGACACATGAATGAATATCACTGCCTCTCCCATCCCCTCAAAATGTAGAACCAAATGTGACATCTGCCACAGTGGCATCTCCCAAAACAAAGCAAAGTTCCTACATTGCTTTGCTAGCCATAGACTATAGCAGAGATTTGATGTTATCTGAAAGAAGGCATGTACACAGAAAAAGCAAGGGGGAAAAAAATGAGAAATTCTCCATGGTTTCTGTCATGCCAGTACACCAGTCACTCTGTGCTAAGTATTTGGAGACTACAGCTTACAAAATTAAGTGTAACTGAATTCAATTAAATCCAAGGTTTACAGAAACTCAAGGTGTTGGTAACCTGAGAGGCTATTGTCTTCTTTATCCTCATGGGCTTGAGAAGAAGCAGCAATCTCTGCCAGTTGCTTTCACCAAAGCCTTATGTCTGCTGTTTAATCCCTGAGGATTTGGCTAATCTTCACTATTCCAAAAGAAACATCAGAAAATAAAAATCCAAATAAATGACAATCCCTTGTTACTATCTGGTTTCCTACTGCAAAAACAAAACAATCCGCTAGCCCTTGCTGAAAGACCAGGAAAACGAGGTGAGGAAGAGAAAGGGAGGTAGTGCTACATAATAGCATAACACATCTCTAAAAAGCCTGACCACAAAAACACTGCCATTTTGAGGTTAGTTGTCTCTGATCCCAGCAAGAGTTCGCTCTTTCCCTATGTACACTGCTCACATTTGAAGCTGCCTCTGCAAATCTACAACAACCAAAAGAGGTTATCCTTGCCTCAAGAAAATACTCCTCTCCCCTGTCAAGACCAGATCCCTGCTTGCTCAGGTTGTGGTCTCAGTCAACCCTTTCCTGACCCCAAAATGAACCCTTTTTCTTGCCAAACCCAGTCAGAGTCCCATTCCAACAATACCATCTGCTGCAGCTGGGCTGCCACAATTCAAGCCAGCTGCTGCATACCACACAAAAGCCAAAATCTTCCCACACAGCACTTTGACTCCAAATTTCAGCCTCCCTGTTTATACTCAGTTCCACGGTGAACAGCAATATTCAGGAAGGTAAGATGAGGTTCTCATGGCATTAAGTGCGAAGCCTGCCCTACCACTCACCTCTCCTGCTTGTATGTTTTCCAGCTAAATTAAGGGGCAGTAACCAGTGGGAAAATTACCACTTTACTAACAGCCAAATCAGATCCAATAATCTCCAGTACTGTGTTTGACAGAAGCTGGGTTGAAGAACATGGCTTAGTCCCGGACACCTAAATGTCTCCCCTAAATCTAAAGTGGCTGGGTCTGCAGAGAAAATAGACTCTGGCGTTGTAGCACCTCCCAGATGCACACCTGGAAGAAGCAAAAAGAAAGACACTGACAGATCTCATCTAGACAGTGCAACACAATTCAAGACACAAAAGAAGAGAAAGACACCTGGCCTGTTCTAAAAAGACAGGACCTGCTGAGGTGTTCTTACCATGTGGAAGAAAGAACAAAATAGGACACCAAAGTACTGACATTTAAAGCACGGTACTCTGCTGCCTTAGTTTGAGTGGCCATAACATAGTACCGTAGACTAAAAGGCTTACAAACATCAGAAATTTATTTCCTAGTGTTCTGGCTGATAGTTCAAGTGCAGGATGCCAGCATGGTCAGATTCTGGTGAGAGCCCTCTTCCAGGTTGCAGACTGCTAACGTCTCGTTATAGTCTCACGTGGCAGAGGGGGCAAACAAGTTCCCTCGTACCTATTTTATAACAGTACTAACCTCATTCATGAGAACTCCTCCCTCATGGCTTAATAACCTCCCAAAAGGCCCCACCCCCTAATTTCATCAACTTGGGGGTTGTGATTTCAATATGTGAATTTGGGGGGGAATGCAAATATTCCGTCCATAACACTTGCCTACTAGTAATACAGAGCCCAATGAATGCCTTGAGTTCTAGCCAACCAGAGTATCAACATTTCCTTCCTTGGGTTGGAGACACTAATAGGATGAGCAGAAGGCAAAAAGTATAGAAAAATAGACTTACACAAACACACACGCCACACACAAAGCCATACACACATTGCATATCTATCTAGGCTTGGGTATAAGACAAAGCTTAATTTCTAGAGGAGCATTAGAACACCATTACAGATAAACAGATACTTTCATAAGAGTAGGAGCCAAGACACAAAACCAGCTCTGTTTTGACTGAATCAAGGGCCAGGACTAGGGTGAGCTAAGTGAGACACCTGGGGCCTCCTTATGTTTTGTACTCTAAGATTCTCGCTTGCCTCACCATAGTCCTGGTATGAGACTGAATTAACATGTGGTATAAGAAGCAATATGACTCAGAAGATCTTGAATGCAAAGAAATCACAGAAATCCAGGGCTATCTAACAAAAGAGACTGGGGAAAATGCAACAACTCATCAGTCATTACTGGATTACAAGAACTTAGGTCTAAAAGAATAAGTGCATTCCACCATGTCCCAATAAGTATATCATTAGGATATCAGAATTTTTATTTTGAGCCTTTTATCGTATTAATTATATATTGCTGCATAACAAATTATTCAAACATTTGTTGCTTAAAACAACATTTATTATCTCATAGTTTCAGTCGGGTTGGGAATTTGGGCATGGTTTAATTGGATCCTCTGGCTCAGGGTTTCTCAAAGGCAGCAATCAAGATGTCAGCTGGGACCATAGTTATCTCAAGGCTTCCTTGAAAAGGATGTGCTTCTGAGCTCACTAACATGGTTTTTGGCAAAATTCCGTTCCTTGATGGCTGTTAGCCAGAGGCTGTCCAAAGTTCCTTGCTCTTTGGGCCTCTTCAATATTCAACTTCCTTCATCAATGCACGCAAGCCAAAAAGGCAAAAGAAAAGGTGCCAACAAGATGGAAGTCATAGTAAACCAGTCTTGGAAGTGACATCCATCACTATTGCCACATTCTCTTCATTAGAAGCAAATCATTAGGTACAACCCACACACAAAGGGAGGGAACTACATAAGGGTGTGAAAACAAAGAAGTGGGGATCGTTGGAAGTCACTGTTGAAGGCTACCTGCCACACCCACGAAGATCAGGGTTGAGAGATCAGATCTTTTTTCTTTTTCAAATTATAACAGGTATATTCTATTTTCACTTTGTACAATAACCCAAACCAAAATTTCCCTGCTTGAAATTAGGTGGCCTCAATAGCTGTGAATATCATTTGATTAAATGCTTAATGTTAAAGAAGAGCCATGATAAGTCACTGTACCACCAGAGACCTTTACATTATATTCAGCTGGGCAGGCCTCCATAGAGAATGTCTGTATTTTAATCTCCTCAGAATACCTCTTTCCATTGGAACACTGCCCCTTCTCCATCCTATATGTTTGTGATAAAACTGGTAATCACTGGGCCCTACTTGGTCCCTGGTTAATCACATGGCCATCCTCCTTTTCACAGTGATTGGCCAAAGGAATGGGGACACGATGGCCAGAGTCTGTCCATGCAACTGGCATAAGGATACTGAAAAGGGGAAAATCTCATCTCTCTCTCTTTCGAATCATGAACAATAAAAATGAGAACTCTCAACTGTCAGAAGCGGCCTTCCCCACCACACAAAAGGACCTGTAGGTAGAGCTGAGAGGTAGAAAACGGAGAGAGAGAAAGAAAGCTAATGATGCCATTTGAGCCCCTAGAGAACACCATACAGCACTCTAGCCAGCTCCACTCTCAACTTCTCAATTCTATGATCCAGTAAATCCCATTTTGCTCAAGCGTATTTGGTTACACTTGCTTGTAACCAAAAGCATTCTGGTGAATACGGTCTTGTTTCTTTTTATTTATTAATACATATTTTCCTTCTCTGTGTGATTCTCAAATCAGGAAACACAGTAGAGTTACCTGAAAAAGATATTTTAAAAATACAGAATTCTAGGCCCCCCCAAACCTACTGTTTCAGAATCTTTAGGTGTAGGAGCCTCACATCTATATTATTTTAAATTCCACAAATGATTCTCAAGCCCAGCAAGTAGGGATACCCAGAAATGTTCTAGAAACTGGAAGCTGGAAGCTCAAGATCAGGGTGCCAGCATGGTCAAGCTCTGGTGAGGACCCTCTTCCAGGGTGCAGACTGACAGCTTCTCCTTGAACCCTCACAGGGTGTAAAAGGGCAAGATAACTCTCTGGATCCCCTTTTATAAGAGTGCTAATCCCATTTGTGAGTGTTCCACCTTCATCAACTAATGACCTCCCAAAGGCCCCACCTCCCGATACCATCACATGGAGGGTTAGGATTTCAACATTTAAATGTGTTGGGGTGGGGGTGGGGGCGGTAGGGGACACAGACATTCAGCCCATAACACTATTCTATCTACAAGAGGACAAACTCCAAATTTTAAACTAGCTTTCTCTTACTTGAATTGCAGACATGAGTCTTTCTGTCTAGAAACATGCAAAGGAAATTGGTTTTCCTAAATTCCACCATTAAGCTGTTTCTCTCATTAGAAAAACAGTGAAATTTTTTATAAATACTTTTGCAGCATTATTGGTTTTTTTTTAAACTCTATGGAGAGAAATCATTGGTGGGAAGAATATTACACTCACAAATGTGGTAATAGTGGTTTAATGCACCTTCAATTCTCTTTCATAAAGCTAGCATAAGAATCAGAGTGAGCAGTCATGCAAATGGCCTCCTAATGCAAAGTTCTGTACTCAATGGCACTAAACAGAGGTGAGCCATGGGCCTACATCTTTTACATCTGTACGTGGACAAATCGGCAAACTAATCTTATCTTCTAACATTTTAGTAAGAGCAAAGAAAATGCAAACTTTTTTTTTAATTTTAAAGATGTGGAGTACAATTTAGGATTAGGTATACAAGTGGACATCGTACAGGTAAAGTTTGGGCCTCCCTTTGGTCCCCACTTTGCCTGGTTTGAGATCAGGTACCCTTATTGAAGTTGTGTCTCTCCCACCCCCAACCCTGGCAGTATCCTGCTACTGCCAATCCCTTTCTTATAGTATTATGGTAAATCTTCAGGGTTCACTTATGAGTGAGTATATATGGTACTCTGTTCTTTGTTTCTGTGATAGATCACTGAGTATGATACCCTCTAAATCCATCCAAGTTGCTGCAAAGTCCATACATTTGTCCTTCTTTGTGGCTGTGTAATATTCCATTGTGTATATGTACTATATTTTTTTTATCCAGTCCAGCTTCGATGGGCAGCACAGCTGGTCCCATGTTTTCACTATTGTGAATAGTGCTGCAGTAAACATGCGTGTACAGGTATCTTTTTTTGTAGAATGATTTAAATTCCTCTGGGTATATTACCAGTAGGGGGATTGCTAGGTCATATGGAAGGTCAATGTCTAATTCTTTTAGAAATCACCACACTGTTTTCCAAAGAGGCTGCACTAGTTTGCCTTCCCACAAGCAGTGTAGAGATGTTCCCTTTTCTCTGCATCCTCACCAGCATCTTTTGTTCTTTTTTATTAATGATGGCCATTCTTACTGGGGTTAGGGGTATCTTGATGTGGTTTTGAAAAAGCAACTTTTTAAAACAATGACATCAAGACTAGATTTCAAGTTGGTAATGTAGGAAACCTCTGGCCAGTTGACCTTCAGCCAATTCTGCAAAGCAGGCTAGTGGAGCTGGCAGAGCCCTTCTCAGCCCTTAGCAATGTCGCAATGTTTCCCTTAAATCTGGATACACTCTTTTGACAGTTGGCCTATGACATCATGTCATAGCAAAGTTTAGGCACGTCTGTTTCCCCAGGATAATGTATATGTTATGTCAAGGGAAGAGACCAAAAGCAAGAGATCTACTGCCTTCATATCCCAAACTATTGTGGGACTCTTTTTATGCTTGCTGTTTTGTATTATCACCTCCTAGAGGAAGACCTCTCTGGAGCTCCTAATAAGAAGAAAAACTAGTGATTAAATGTTGTCACTGACAATCATTTGGGGTATAAAATCAAGAGAGAGGTCACCACGGAGGGATCATGCAGTAATCAGGTAATTTCCAAAGCTTGACTATGACCCTATCTCTTTCAATCCACCTCTTCTAAGACTGAAGACTGATGGAAAGGTATTTCCAATTCTGCTTATACTCTTGAAAAATTAAGTACAGGGATCTCATCAGCATGAGAGGGAGGAGAGAATGAGAAATCAGTGGAATTAATATCTAATTATTGATGCTATCTTGAGTCAAAAATAAAAGAACTTTACTTTTAAAAGACTTCTGACTGATACCTAGTACTTGGGAGCTCTCAATCATTTATTCATTGCCTTATAAAAAGAAACAATTAGCCAGGCTTGGTGGCTCAGCCTGTAATCCCGCGCCTTGGGAGGCTGAGGTGAGTGGAATGCCTGAGCCCGCGGGTTCGAGACCGGTCTGAGCAACTTGGCGAGACCTCATCTCTACAATAAATCAAAAATTAGCCGGGCGTGGTAGCGCGCGACTGTAGTTCCAGCTACTCGGAAGGCTGAGGCGGAAGGATCACCGGAGCCCAGAAGGTCGAGGCTGCGGTGGCCGCGAGCGGCCACTGCACTCCAGTTGGGGGACAGAGTGAGACTCCAACTCAAAAAAAAAAAGAAAGAAACAATTAATTAATTTGAGACCTGGCAACAAGAAGGGAATTTCTCCTGATAGTTGGCCAAAATTTTTTCTAAAACAACCTAAAAAAGCAATTGAGTATGATATCCAGTTAGTGTCCACTAAAATATTAATTAAACCAAATAAATTTGTGTTTGACAGACACTCTATTATACATGTAGATATACGTTCAATGGGTTAATTCAATTAGTTATCTGAAAATCCATTTAATCCGTTGAGTAGGCTCAAAGGTCAATATGTTACAAAGACTATATTGTGACCAAAGGCTTATTTTAGAATTTAATCCACACTCACTCATCCCTGTACACGTAAAAAGTATGGCATTTTCCTAATATCCATCAAGAAACATTTATTAAAAACAGAATATCTAAAATAGAAGCAGATAAGATGCCCGATATAAGCCCAAGGGCTCTCCCTTTTGCCTAACTGGCATGTAATCTTGTCTGCCAGAAACTCCCTGGCTGACGAGATGTTCCTTAAAACTGGTTGATATGCCTGCCTCTTTGATATGTTTACTACCTTTTTTTAATTTTTTGTAGAGATGATGTCTCACTATGTTGCCCAGGCTGGTCTCAAACTCCTGGCCTCAAGAAAACCTCCCACCTCAGCCTCTCAAAATGCTGGGACTACCAGCATAAGCCATCATGCCCAACCTGTTTACTATCTTTAGTGATTCTGCTACAGCAGTTCATCCTTTCCTCATTGGCTAGCAACTGGAGGAGTGGCCATCACATACCCAGGTCTGAAAATGCCCAAGGGACCAGGGCCATTTTGATAGCTATTCCATGTTAAACAAGAGTTGAAAAGTAGGACTTGTGAGGGGTTTTCTTACGTGTTGTGGAGTGGCATTTTTTATATAACAGATACTGAATCTCTAATTCAGAAGGCCAATTGGATCCTAACCCAAAAACATCTGCTTGGCAAACTGGAATACCAACTGGGACAATGTCTTGATTGCAGCTGACTTACAATGTACTTGTTATAACTATATCCTGCTTTGATAGATTTAATTAATCATCTCTAGTGGCAAGAAAATGTGTGTGGTCACATTCATTTCTGGAAATCATAAAGAGGAGTATAGCAGGTAGTTCTTAAAGTTATGTCTTCGGTTATCTAACCTTGGCTTCTGAAATGAAACAAGATAAAATGTTTCAATCCAGGCAGTCTAACTCTGCTAATGTTTCTCGTTCCACTTCCACTTAGAACCACAGCCAGAGGCTAGTATTAAGATAGTGAATATGCTTTGGTTCAAAATTAAAACTAATTTTTAATCATTCAGTCAGACAAAAAAAGTTCTGATATGGTAAACTTGGCTTTATACATAAGATAAAGTAAATGAAGCAATAGTGGCTAGATCATCTATCTGGATGGTGGAAGGAAAAAAGAAATTAAACCCTCATGCTGATGGGGAAGGGGGAGGGAGAGAGTGAGAGAGAAAGAGAAATTGACGGAGAGAGATTGCGATCTATATTAAAGCATTGGGAGAGTGAAGCCCATAAGAAGTTGGTTCTGCTCTGATGCTAGAATGGCACATTAAAAGGTCAGAGTCTTATACCAGACTGAAGCAGCCACAGTTGGTGCTACATTCAACCCCTTGGACTGATGCCCTCAGACCCAGTCCAACTCTCCCAAGGTCCCTGAAGTTTAAAAAAAAAAAAAAAAAAAAGATGAGAAAGCTATCATCCTCTACCTGGGCCCTGGGTTCTGCATAGGCTGCATCACCCAAGGGGAAGAAGCATCACCAGGTGAACTTGTGTTCTAACTTGGGACATATGATTGGGAAAAAGGTTGCTAGGTTAATGCCATTTACTTTTTCTTTTTGTCCATGTGTCAAAGGGGGAGCAGGAGTCATGTTATAAGTGCTTAATTTAATAGAATTATGCAGATAGACTAGAGAAAATGGAAATGGGCTATAAGTTATTGAAGTAATTCCACTTTAAAAAGAACTCCAATAGGAGTTCACATGTCAAACAAATATGGAACTCTCAAAATGTCATCTATGATAATTACTATTATTATCACGACTGAGTACTACCCTCTAGGTACTATTCTAAGTCCTTTTTCATATGTACTAATTCATTTAATTCTCACAATTTATTGGTAGCATCCTACCAAGTGATCTCTCCACAGCGACTTGTACCAAAACAATCTGTTCTTCAGAAACATGTTCTTTGTGCCACATCCCCTTCCAACACCCCTACCTCCCCCACACACATGCATGCACTTCATGACCCTCACACATAGCTCTCAGGATAGAGACAAAATTCCTTAACACAATCTGTAACTGTGTATCTCAAACTTTAAACTGCATATAAATTACTCTGGCCCTCTTGTTCAAAATGTAACTTTGATTTAGAAGTTCTGGGATGAGGCCTAGGATCCAGCATTTCCAACAAGCTCCCAGCTGATGCGGATGCTGCAGGTTCTCAGGCCACACTTTGAATATGCAGTTCTTCACAATCTGGCCTCTGCATATCGCTCAAGCTTTATCTTGCACCATGCTCCTGTTCATTCACTCCATTCCAGGCCCTTTTTAACAAAGAAACTTAAAACACGCATTTCCCTCTGCTGGTGTATTCATCTATACACTCTGCTGTCACAGGTCATTTATTTATCCCTCCCATCCCCATCTCAAGATTCATTTCTTCAGAGAATTCTTTCCAGACTGCCCCATCTGGATAAAACAGCTGTCCTGGAGGCCCTAATGGACCTTTTCTTCAGCTGTAGCCCTTGCTACAGCTGAAATTTTACATTTGTTTTTATTATCTGTCTCTAAGTAAAGTGGAGCGAAGACAAGGTCTGTTATTGATCATCATGGTATCTCAAAATACTAGAAAAGTGCCTATCAAAAATTCACACGCTGAAGCCCTAACCACAAATGTGATGGTATTTGGAAACAGGGCCCCTAGAAGGCAATCAGGTTTGGATTATGTCATGAGGGTGGCACTTTCAGAATGGGGTTAGTGCCGTTATAAGAAGAGGAAGAGAGAGATTTCTCTCTCTCTCCACTTGCATGCACTGAGGGAAGGCCACATGATTATGCATTAAGAAGGTGCTGCCTGCAAGCCAGGAAGAAGAGTCTCAACAGGAACCTGACCATTCTGGTATCCTAATCACAGTCTTTCACCCTCCAGAACTGTGAGAAATAAATGTTGTTTAAATCACCCAGTCTATTGTATTTGTTATAGCAGCCCAAGCTGACTAATACTGTCCCAAAGATACAATAGGTATTCATTGAACAAACAGATGGGTGAATTAATTAATTAATAAACGAATGAACACCATACCTTTGGTTTTCATAAATGGGCGACATAAAAACCAGCCAAATGAGGAATATTTTATTCATTTCTAATTAAACTGTAATTTAGAATATCATTAGTTACATTATTCACTGTCCTTAAATAAATGTCTCTGTGAAGAGTCTGTCTTCTTCTCATTAACTGACATGTTTCTTAATAGACAATAAGGGTTATGTTCACTTCCTTGTCCTAGCTGCTAAGGAACTGATGATAATTACCCTTCTCTATCTGATGCTAGAAAATTCCAATCTGTGGCCTCCTATATGGTCCAACCTCCCTGATAATGGCTGCCTATGAGCTTAGTATGTATACAGGATCCCAGACATTGCAAAAACAAATACATAGGTGTTGGGATGGGGGAGAAGGAAGAAGTTGTTATGGTAGATTAGATGCAACTTAAGCAATAGCAGTCAAGGATGGACAAGCCAAAACAAGTTGGAAAATAGAACCAACAACTTGAATCAGAAGCAAATAAGCATATATAGTAGCTGGAGGGGCAACTTAAAGGAATAAATGAAGAAGAGGAAAAAACTACAATTGAGAAAGTAATAAGTCAAAAGATAAACTGTAATACCTGAGTTTGGCTCAGATTTGCCATTTTTCTTAGCCTAAAAGATAGGAGGTATTTGTTCAATTGTTAAAGCTGGTGCCAGGGAGACCTATAAGAAACTACACAGTGTTGACCAAAATTAAGGCTGATGAGACAGAAATAATTTAATAACAGGTAGATTAATAAAGGTTTTCTAGAAACCAAATGTGAAGATTGACCCCCAGCAACTACATCATCAAAGTTGGGAGTGTTCTGGAGTCTGTTACAAGTTGGAAGCCTTTTATAAGAAAGTTTAGGAGAAGAAAGGAGGACACCTCATACCGGAGTTGTCCTTTTTTCATTGGAGGGTACAGTACAGAGATTACAATCATTAGATACACATTACAACATACAAGCTAAAATGTCTATGTGCAAGACGATCAGTAAAACTTTAAGATTCAGAAATAAATCAGCATCCTTTTCAGTGTCAGTAAGTTATGCATTAATCAGTACATCAACAATTTGAAGAACTCATGATAAGATTCTTTTCTCAAGGATCGGATGTCACCATGAATCACAAGAACTTCCCAAAGCAGGTTAATTCAGAAGTCTTTTTATTTTGAAAGCAAACTGACAAATGTGACCTGTAAGTTATCAACAACAAGAGCTGACATGGGACATTCACACAGACCATTAAAATGGCTCTTTGCCAGAGATGTCATCTGGAAAAATGGGTGTAATAGCCACTTCCTGTGCCCATCTTTTGTTGCTTGATCGGTTCTCCCCAGATTCTAATCTTGGGTTCTGTTAATGGGCAGGGTTACTCAACCTTGGCACTATTGACATTTTGGGTCAGAAAATGTTTTTGTTGTGAGGAACTTTCCTGTGCCTTGTGTAATATTTCAGCAGCATCCCCTGCCTCTTCATCCTAGATGTCAGTAGCTGCTCCCTTCAAATTATAGCAACAAAAATTATCTCCAGGCATTGCCAAATGCCCTCCAGGGTCAAAATCCCTCCAATAGTTATAGGTGATTCATCAGTCAGGGGGCAGTCAGGACACAAAACCATACCAGTTATTAACTGATAATTTAATATAAAGAATTGTTAACTAGGTATAAAGTTGTTAACTAGATTACTGAAAGTGTCAAAAAGAATTCTAAAGTATTATGGAGATAACAACTGTGAAAGTTGGAGAGAACTGTGCAATAAAGAAGGTTCAGAGAAAGCAGTTAGGCATTCCCAAAGAGGTTATGATGAAAGATGGGACTTAGGGTAGGTGAGTAAGAGGGAGAGACAAAGATCAGGCGTGGCCTATTCTAAGCTGTACTAAAAAAATTTTTAATTCTCTATAGGTAGTCGGAAGTCACTAAATGATTTAATTAGCATTAATCTTACAACTTAGAAACAACATTCTGGAAGTTTTTAGAAAATAAAAGACAAAGAGTTTGAGACATGGGATAGGTGACAGGGAGACTACTAACCCCTGGTAAGAAATTATGAAGGCCCAAACTATGACAAACAAACAGGTAAATTTTGAGAACCACTTAGATTGCAGTCTCTGATTTATCAAATTCAACTCATTCTATATGGATTACTGGCTATAATTCAATTATCTACCCTGGCCACCATACTTCTCATTTTTTATTTTGTTGGAAAGTATTTGAAATACCTCTGCTTCTGACCATCTGGAGCAACTAGTACTGAACCAGCCTCTCCCACTACCACCACAATTAAAAACACTGTGTAGCTGGACAAAATCTGTGAAATACATTTTCATAGACTGGACAACAAGCAGTGTAGGAGTGTGACCCTAGAGAAGAGAAGCCAATAAGATGAGTCCTCCAACCCACAGATTTTTTTCCTGGAGGCACTTGCTAGAGTATAGTCAAGGGAGAACATAACAGTCTTGCTAAGCAGAGCTGATAGAGATCAGAGATATCAATATGGCTGGAAGTTGTGAGGTTGACTATCACAAAGGAGGAAGCAGCACAGAGAAAAAGATCCAGAAATCTGCACAGGGTTCCCTTGAGTCTTTTGCCCGATACTAAACTGTGCACACACAGAATGAATTCACAAAGCTGCACAAAGAACGACTAGAGAAAAAATAATTACCATGCAGCTGTGAGCTGAACAACTACTAGCAATCACCTGAGTCTGGAAGACATCCTAGTTCTGATCTGCAGGTGGAAGGACTTCACTGAAAATCCTGCAGCATTCAGTGGAGATCTCAGAAAGACCACATTTTAGGAGTAGGCCTAATCTAACCCTAAAAAACTACTTTAGTTTACTTGTTTGTTTGTTTGTTTGTTTGTTTGTTTGTTTTGGAGTTGGGGATCTCACGCTGTCACCCAGGCTGGTATGCAGTGGCACAATCATGGCTCACCTCAGCCTCAAACTCCTGGACTAAAGCCATCCTCCCACATCAGCCTGGGACTACAGGCATGTGCCACCATGTGTGGCTAATTTTTAAATTTTCTATAGAAATGAGGTCTTGCTATGTTACCCAGACTGGTCTCAAATCCTGGACTCAAGCAATCCTCCCATCTTGACTTCTCAAAGTGCTGGGATTACATGCATCACACCTGGCCAAGACTACTTTATATTGCCTTAATATGCTTATAGGCTTCTCGGCAAGATGGCGACAGAACAGGTTGTACTGTGAGAGTCTCCACAAAAGCAAGTGTCCATAAAGACTCTCTGCATGAGTGGGTGTGTGCCGGTGGGTGAGTGAAAGTTCGTCTGAGGGGAGACTCGGGTTTACGCACTGGGGCTCTCCTCCTGAGGTGACTACGACCCACCACCACCCTGAGAGTGGAGACCCAGGTGCAGGATCATCTGTCATTCTTGGGATCTCTTGAGAGAAGATTGCAGAGAACAGCCCCCACTCACCACCTGGCACCTGGCCCACACCATCACCTGCAGCAACAGACCCAGCACAAACAGGAGGAACCATGGAGAAGGCAGGTAGTGGAAATCTGGAATAAAGCTTCAACACTGGTGATGAAACAAGGACTGGGGCCATCGTCTCAGTCCCAGACTGGGCAGAGACCTGCATTGCCCTGCCCAGCCTCCATTTGGGACCCAGAGATTATCCCTTCAACATACTCGGAAGGACAGATGTCCTTCCCCCACACTGGAACAGGCACAGACAAGTCAGATCTGAGTAGGAGGCTTGGCAGCAGCTGCAGTGAGTAGAGGGAATCTGGATCTGATCCATTCTCCTCCCACAGTAGCCTGTGGGGCATCTGACCCACAATGAGAGCAACCCTATCAGCCTGCACTGAGAGTGGAGGGAAGGGGCTGGAGACCAGAGCCTCTCCCTAAGGTGGAGCTGATAGCTGAAAGGAACTTGGAGTTAAAGAAATGGCCACAGAGCAAGTTTTTTTTTCTCTTCTTCTTGATAGTTTTTTGTTTTAGTTTTTACTTTTTTTCCCCTTTCTTTCTGTTTTTGTTTACACCTTTGCTCTTGCTTTGTTTCTGTTATTTTAAAGCTGGCTTTTTTTTTTTAGATTTTCTGTTTGTATATGGTATTTTTGAGGGAGAGTACATCAACAGGGGAGTTTTTGTTTGTTTGTTTGTTTGTTTATTTGTTTGTATGACTGTCTGTATGTTTTCATCTTTTGGGGTTTTTTCCTGTCTTTGGTATCTCTGTTTATTCATTAGTTGGTATGCCTGTCTGTTTTCCCTCTTCTTCTCTCTCTCCACATCCCTTTCATCTTCCTCTTTCCTTTTTCCAATCTTTTCCCTTTCCTTATCTCATTTTGCTTCCAGGGGGCAGACACTCCACGGCAAGGACAGATTGCAAGGCAGTGGGAAGTGGATTCCAGGGGGCCCACATACCTGTAAGCAGATATTGGGATCTGCAGATAGAATCTGAATCACAGCTCTTCCCCTAATTAAATCTCAAAATTACAAAAAGCACAGACCCTCAACCCCAGTCCAGCTTCAGAAATGAACAAAACCAGAGGATCTACATAAGGAAGAATAGGAGAATGAACAAACAGAAATAAAAGCTATCTCTCCTATCACTGAACAACAGAATTACAGAAGAGGTTAAAAAAGGGAGGGGAGGGAAACCTTAAGAAATGAAAAAAAGAAAATGAAGAATATGAATCTCACACAGACCCCTTGGAGGTCAGTCACTGAGAAAACAGACTTCAGAACTCAAACCATGAAGAACTTCCAGAATGACTGGTCTCAAACCACAGACTGAGATATCAAGATATTAATAGAGAGAATAATTAGAAATGAGGAGAGACAAGAGGAAAGAATGAGGAAGTTGATAACTGACATAACAGCAATAAAGAATACAGTGAATGAAATAAACAAAAAACTGATAAGTATGGAAAGCAGAATTAACCAAGCAGAAGAAAGAATCTCAGAGCTTGAGGACCAAAATATGGAACTAAACCGAATTGTTAAAACCAAGGAAAAGAAGCTTTAAAAGACAGAACAAAACCTCCAAGACATGAGCAATTATTTCAAGGGGCTGAATGTAAGATTAATTGGAATCCCTGAGGCAGATAGAGAGACAGAGATGACCCTGGAATAAACATTCCATGAAGTTATCCAAGAAAACTTCCCTTATCTCATGAGTGACATGACCGCTCAAACACAAGAGATTCAAAGAACCCCTGCAAGACAACAAATGAGAAGACCAACTCTTAGACACATAGTAATTTGCCTACACAGAGTAGGTATAAAAGAAAAATTCCTAAAAGCAGCAAGAGGGAAAGGTAAGACTACCTACCAGGGAAGATCAGTTAGAATAGCAGAAGACTTATCTACAGAAATACTTCAGGCTAGGAGAGCTTGGAGACCAATCTTGAAAGTTCTCAAAGATAAACAATTTCAACCAAGAATTACCTACCCAGCTAAGCTAAGTATTATCCAGTGATGGAGAATTAAAATACTTCCCAGACATTCAATCCCTAAGAATTTATGCTGCCTCCAGACCAGCTCTACAAGAAACACTTAAGAAAATATTTACACAGAAGAAAAAAAAGGAATGACAACACCCTTCACAAGAATGCAGGAAAAAAATTGAAAACACACATGAATTAATCCCAAAATCAAAAGAAAGACAACAAATAAACAAACAGCAGCAACAACAACAAACTCTATAGGAATCTCATGACAGGGCTAAACTCTCACATCTCAATAATTAGCCTGAATGTGAATGGACTAAATGCACCACTAAAAAGACATAGAATGGCAAAATGGAGAAAATATCATGAGGCAACAATATATTGTCTCCAAGAGACTCATGTCACCAGAAAGGACACTTACAGACTCAAAGTAAGAGAATGGGAAACAAAATTTCCAGCAAATGAAACACACACACAAAAAAACAAGAGTTGTGATCTTAATATCAGACAAAATACCCTTTAAGCTATCAAAAATTTAAAAAGATATGGAAGGTCACTACATACTGATAAAATTTCAATCCATCAATAAGAAATGGCCATCCTAAACATAAATGCACACAACATAGGAGCACCAACTTTCATAAAGCAGCTTCTACCCCTCCAGATAAACTTTAAAAAGATATTGACTCTAACACGATCATAGCTGGGGACTTAAACACCCCACTAGCAATCCTAGATAGATCATCAAGGCAAAAATCAACAAGGAGATCTGGAACCTCAATCTGACCCTTGACCAAATGGACTTAATTGATACCTACAGAACACTCCACCCAACAACAACAGAATGTACATTCTATTCATCACCTCATGGAACATACTCTAAGATTGACCACATCCTCGAACATAAATCAAACATAAACAAATTCCATAAGATTGAAATTCTGCCATGCATCTTCTCAGACCATAGTGGAATAAAAATAAATATTGACACCAACAAAGTTCCCCAAAATCCACAACGACATAGACACTAAACAGCATAATGCTAAAACAACTCCTGGGTCAACACGGAAATCAAAACAGAGATTAAAAGATACCTGGAAACAAATGAAAATGAAGAAACATCTTACCAAAATCTCTGGAATGCCATGAAAGCATTCCTAAGAGGGAAAATCATATCTCTACGAATGCACATGAAGAAAATGGAAAGATCACAAGTTAACAACCTAACAAATTGCCTAAGGAAGCTGGAAAAGCAAGACCACCAAAACCCTAACTTCAGCAGAAAAATCCAGATCACCAAAATAAAATCACAAATTCGGGACATAGAAGACAAAGATATAATACCAAAATAATCAATGAAACCAAAAGCTGGTTTTTGAAAGGATAAACAAGATTGATGGACCCCTAGCTAGACTAACCAAGAAAAAGAGAGAAAAAGCCCAAATAAACACAATAGAAATGCAAAAGATCAAGTCACAACTACCCCCAAAGAAATACAAAAAATTCTCAGAGATTACTATGTACACCTGTATGGAAACAAGCTTGAAAACCTAAATGAAATGGAGGACTTTCTTACAGCACACAACATCCCCAGGTTGAAACAAGAAGAAATCAAGACTCTAAATATACCAATAACAACCCAGGAAATTGATTATGTCATAAGAAAACTACCTACAATAAAAGCCCTGAACCAGATGGCTTTCCAGCAGAATTCTACAAAACATACAAGGAGGAGCTGATACCAATCCAATTGAAAGTAATCCAAGCAATCGAGAAAGATGGAACTCTTCCCAAATCATTTAATGAAGCTAACATCACAATGATACCCAAACCAGATAAAGATCCAACAAGGAAAGAGATCAATATCCTTGATGAACATAGATGCTAAAATTCTCAACAAGATTCTAGCAAACCGGATCCAGCAACACATCTCAAAAATTATCCACCATGACCAAGTAGGCTTCATCCCCGGGATGCAGGGCTGGTTCAACAACTGCAAGACCACAACATAATTAAATACTTCAATAGATGTAATGACAAAAACCACATGATTATCTCATTAGACACAGAAAAGCTTTTGATAAAATCCAACACTTCTTCTTGATAGAAACCCTCAAGCATCTAGGCATAGATGGAACATACCTCAAAATAGTAAGAGTCATCTACGTGAAACCCACAGTCAACATACGGCTAAACAGACAGAAATTGGAACCATTTCCCCTGAAAACTGGAACAAGGCAAGGCTGCCCACTCTCATCCCTCCTGTTCAACATAGTACTGGAAGTTCTAGCTAGAGCAATCAGACAAGAGAAAGAAATTAGGGAATTTCCAAATAGGAAAAGAGGAAATTAAATTATCCCTCTTTTCAGATGACATGATTCTATACCTTGAAAACCCAAGAGAATCAGTCAAAAAGATTCTCACACTGATAAAGGACTTTGGCAAAGTCTCAGGGTATAAAATAAATGTGCAAAAGTCAGTTGCATTTCTATACACCAACAATAAACAATCATAAACCCAAATAAAAAGCACAATCCCATTCACAATAGCTACAAAAAAAATGAAATACCTTGGCATCTTCCTAACCAGAGAAGTCAAAGACATTTACAATGAAAACAACAAAACACTGCTCAAAGAAATCAAAGATGACACAAACAAATGGAAAAATATCCCATGCTCAGGGAATGGAAGAATCAACATTGTTAAGATGTCCATCCTACCCAAGGCAATCTATAGGTTTAACACAATACCCATTAAATAAGCAGCAGTATTCTTCTCAGACCTGGAAATGACAATACAGAAATTCATATGAAAACACACGTGACCATGAATAGCCAAAACAATCCTCAGTGAAAAAAAACAAAGCGGGAGGCATCAGACTCCCAGACTTCAAGCTTTTATTATACAACTACAATAATCAAAACAGCCTGGTATTGGTTCTAAGAACAAGCATAGGCCAGACTTGGTGGGTCAGCCTGTAATCTTAGCACTTTGGGAGGCTGAGATGAGTGGATTACCCGAGCCCGCAGATTCCTGACCAGTTTGGGCAACTTGGTGAGTCCTCGTCTCTACAGTAAATAAAAAATTAGCCAGGCATGGTAGCACGCCCCTGTATTTTTGGCTACTTGGAAGGCTGAAGAGGAAGAATTACTGGTGCCCAGCAGGTCGACGCTGGAGTGGAGGTGAGCTTACCACTACACTCCAGCCTGGGTGACAGAATGAGACTTCAATTTTAAAAGAAAGAAAGAAAGAAAAGAACAAGCATATAGACCGACAGAACAGGATAGAGATTCCAGAAGCAAAACCTCAATTTCTCAACCAACTCATCTTCGACAAAGCATCCACCATCAATCACTGCGGAGAAGAGAACCTATTCAGTAAACGGTGCTGGGAAAACTGGCTGACCACATGCAGAAGACTTAAACAAGACCCCTATCTATCCCTATACATAAAAATCAACTCTAAATAGATCAAAGACCTAAACGTAAAAACTCAAACTATAAGAACCTTAGAAAATGCAGGAGACACATTTATGGAAACTGGAACTGTCAACCAATTCCTGATCAAAACCCCAAGTGCCCAGGCTATAAGAGATAAGGTAGTTAAGTGTGACTTCATCAAACTGACAAGCTTCTGCAAAGCCAAAGAAACCATTGAGAGAGTGGGGAGACAGCAAACAGACTGGGAAAAAATATTTGACAACTGAATATCTGACAAAGGCCTAACATCTAGGATCTATAAAGAACTCAAATGTGCCAAAAAGAAAAAAAGCAAACAGCCCATTACAAAGTGGGCAAAGAATATGAATAGACACTTCTCAAAAGAAGACATATGAGCAATCAACAGATGATAAAATGCTCAGCTTCACAAAGTCATCAAAGAAATGCAAATTAAAATCACACTGAGATACCACCTAACTCCAGTTAGGATGACCATCATCAATAACTCAACAAACAACAAATGCTGGAGAGAATGCATGGAAAAGGGAACACTTCTACACTGTTGATAGGAGTGTAAACTAATACAGCCTCTGTGGAAAACAGTGCGGCAGTTCCTAAAAGATCTAAAAATTGACCAGCCATATGACCCTGCAATCCCCCTCCTGGGAATATACTCAGAGGAACTCAAATAACTCTATGAAAAAGATACCTGCACACACATATTTATTGTAGCATTATTTACAATAGCAAAAACATGGAACCAACCATGCTGCCCATTGAAAGAGGACTAGATTTTTTTAAAAATGTGGTACATATACACAGTGGAGTATTATGCAGTCATAAAGAAGTTCATAAAAAAGTATGAACTTCGCAGCAACTTGGATGGACTTAGAGGCTATAATACTGAGTGATCTATCACAGAAACAAAGGACCAAGTATCACGTGTTCTCACTCTACATGGACCTTAAACAACTATTGTAATACTATAAGAAAGGGATTGGCAGTAGCGGGAAACTGCCAGGGTAGGGGTGGGGTGGTATTGACAGTTAAGGGAAACTGCTAGTGGGGGAGGGAGCATACCTCATCAACAAGGGTACCTGCATAATGAACATTTGTATACCTAACCCTGAATCGTACACGTATCTTAAAAAAAAAATCTATAGGAGACTTTGTGAGTTAAGTGAGTCTTTTGAAAGCAGCAGGTATTTAGGGTTTTTTTCCCCCCATTCTGCCATTCTATATCTTTTTAGTGGAGCATTGAGATCGAGGTACTATTCCATTGATCATACTGGTTGTTATCTGCTTGTTTGCTCGCTTGCTTTATTTATTTATGTATTTATTTATTTTCTCTATTGTGTTAATGTTCCTCCATAATGCCTGTGAACTTCATGATTTCAAGCGTTTTCCTACTGGTATGCTTTGAACTTTTGCTGCAGTATTTAGAACTTCTTCGAATATTTATTGTAGAGCCAGTCTAGTAGTGACAAATTCCCTTAGCATTTGCCTTTCTGCAAAGGACTTCATTTCTCCTTCATTTATGAAACTTAGTTTTGTGGGATACAAAATCCTTGGCTGACTGTTCTTCTGTTTAAGGTGATAAAGATGGGGCCTCAATCCCTTCTGGCTTTAGGGTTTCTTCTGAGAAGTCTGCTATCAGTCTGATAGGTTTACCTTCGTAAGTTGTTTGACTTTTTTATTCCATTGCTCTTAAAATTTCTTCCTTCACATTAACTTTGTCTAACCAGATGACTATATGCCTTGGGGATGACTTTTTGGCAACGAATCTTCTGGAGGGTTCTTGGGGCTTCTTGTATCTGGATGTTTAGATCTCTGGCAAGGCCAGGGAATGTTTCCTCAATGGAGGAAACACTCAAATAGGTTTTCTAAATCTGTTGCTTTTTCTTCTTCCTCAGGAACATCTATGATTCTTAGGCTTGGATGTTTTACATAATCCCACATTTCTTGGAAACTTTGTATGATTCTCATGATTCCTTTTTCTTTATTGTTGTCTGATTGAATTCATTCAAAAGCCTTGTCTTCAAGTTCTGAGATTCCTTCTTCTGCCTGTTCCAGTCTACTGTTGAAACTTTCTGCTGCAGTTTATACTACCCTATATAATTCTTTAATTTCTAGAATATCACCTTTTTTTTAAGGTGTACAGCCTTTTGAAGAATTTTTTACTTATGTCCTGAATAGTTTTTTTTTTCTTTATGTCGGTTTTCAATTTTCTCCTGGAGGTCACTGATCAATTTTATCACCAACCTTTTGAATTAAATGTTTGGAATTCAAAAACTTCATTTTGGTTAGGGTTCATCGCTGAAGAGTTGGTGTGGTCTTTTGGAGATATTGGAGAACTCCTTTTTTTTCAGATTGTCAGAATTATTTTCTGGTTCCTTCTCATTTGGATACAGTATTCTCCTTATTTGAGGTTGGCAGCGGGCTGACGTAGTTTCTATAGAGTTTCCTTGGTTATATATAGCCTTGGTATGGTGAGTTTCTCAGTTGCTAGCTGGGGAGTCCTATGCTGGGTACTTTCACTGGCATATGGCATCCTGAGTGGCCAGAGTGGCTTGGAAAGTGGTGTTAGCTGGGCTTTGGATCAGATCTTCCCCAAAGCTGAGTAATTATATCTAATACGGTAGCCTTTACTGTGCCTCAGTCAGGAAGTGGTGCTTTCGGGAGAAAGCCAGCTGCAGTGGTGACTGTAGGGCTTCTTGGCAAGTGTTGCTCCAAGGAAGCATACAGCCAGCCTAGGCTGAGGGCAGGACTCAGCATTTCCCAAGTTATCTGTTTTGAGTCTTTAAGGGGAATGTAGGGAAAAAGAGCTGAAACATCCTGCAAGTGTGCACTCTTGGCTACCCCAGTGGGGATTAGGAAGAAGTCTCAGGCCACAGGAATAACACATTTGTGCAGGGCAGGCACAGAAGAGTTTACACAGGGACTGAGAGGTTGCTGTGGCAACATGTCCCACCAGTCTACTGCCTTGACCTCAGGTAATCTGTGCTTTGAATGTCAAAGTGCAGCCAGTCTCAGGACCTCAGGTGTTCTCAGGCAACAAACTCATCCAGGAACTGTCTGCAGCCATGCAGTTTGACCTTGGGGGTCTGTCCCCTCCCAGACCAACTAGAAAGCAGCTGCACCACCTACAAGGGTTGAGTTCACCTTAAGCTGGTGCTGCTCAAGGCTTTTTTTTCTACACCACTCCATGATATAGCATGGCTGTGGGTATGGCAGTTTCCTGTGAAGGACTGGAGTCCTGCAAGGCTTAAGGAGTACTGCAAGTTTGCAGCAAGAGCATAGAACTCCTGAATTCCCCTCACTCACCTTCCCCCCTGCATCCAGAGGCTGTGGTGGACTGTGGTAGTGCAGGTGAGAGTCTGGCCAATGCCAGCTCAGGTTGATCATTTTTTTCTTCTTCTTTGCTCTAAGTGGTTATTGTTCCCTTTGAAGATTCATGAAGCATGCTGCTGAACCTGTTTCTCTCTGGGTACTGAGGAAACTCCTTCCATCTTTGTTGACTCTGTAGGAGAAACTCACTCTAGCTGCCTCATGGCAGTCATCTTAATCCTATATCCCCCAACTGATTTTTGACAAAGTATAAAAATAATCCAGTGGAAAAGGATAGCCTTTTCAACAAATGATGCCCGGACAATTGGGCGTGTATAGACAAAAAAATGAACCTTGACCTAAACTTCATACCTAATGCAAAAATTAACTCAAAGTGGGTCTTGGATTTACATGTAAAATATAAAACTAAATTTTTTAGAAAAATACAAGAAAAAATCTTTGGGACATAAGGCACTACAAAGAGTTCTTAAACTTGACACTAAAGCATAATCTTTTTGGGGGGGTGGTTACGTGATAATAATGTATTTTCTCATAGTTGTGGAGGCTGAAAGTCCAAGATCAAGATGTCGGTAGGGTCATTTCTTTTGAGGTTGCCTTCCCGCTGTGTCCTCAGAGGGTCTTTATACACATACATCCCTGGTGTCTCTGGGCTTCTTTTTTTTTTTTTTTTAATTATTTTAAAGATGTGGGGTACAATTCAGGGTTAGGTATACAAATGAGCATAATCTATAACATTAAAAAACAATAATTTAGCCGGGCTCGGTGGCTCAGCCTGTAATCCCGCGCCTTGGGAGGCTGAGGTGAGTGGATTGCCTGAACCCGCGGGTTCGAGACCCGCCTGGGCAGGCGAAACCTCATCTCTACAATAAATCTAAAAAATTAGCCGGGCGTGGTAGCGCGCGCCTGTAGTTCCAGCTTCTTGGAAGGCTGAGGCGGAAGGATCACCGGAGCCCAGCAGGTCGAGTCTGCGGTGGCCGAGAGCGGTCACTGCACTCCAGTATGGGCGACAGAGTGAGACTCCAACTCAAAAAAAAAAACAAAATAATTTGGACCATATCAAATTAAAAACTTTTTTCTGTGAAAGACCCTGTAAAGAGGATGAAAAGACAAGCTAAAGATTGGGAGAAAATATTTTCAAACTACAAATCCAATAAAGGCAACATAGCAAGACCTCGTCTCTACAAAAAATTAAAAAATAAGCCAGGCATGGTGGTGTATGCCTGTAGTCCCAGCTATTCGGGAGGCTGAGGCAGAAGTATCATCTGAGCCCAGGAGGTCAAGGCTGCAGTGATCTATGATCATGCCACTGCACTCCAGCCTGGGTGACAGAGTGAGATCCCAACTCAGAAAAAAAAAAAGAACTTCATAAGATCTATTATAAATATGATTTAAAGGAAACCATTAATGTAATTAAGGAAAAACAGGACATTTCAAAACACATATCGAATTCTAAAAAACAGAGAACTGTCAAATATAAAAAAGATATGTAACTGAAAAAATGCAATATTTGAAATGAAAAAAAATTGTCTGAATGGACTTCATAACAGATCACAGTGCTGATGAGCAGACAAGCAATCTTGAAGACCAGGAATAGAAATGCTCATAAATAAACATAGAGAGAAAAACAGTCTTAAAAAGAGATTTTCAGTGGACTATGAGATAATATCAAGTGCCTAATAAGTGTAATTGGGAAGAAAAGAGTCATTGATGAAAAGAAAAAAAAGATAAAAAACTTTTTCAAGACAATAGAAATTTTCTTTTACCAAATTTATGAACAGCATAAATCCATAGATTCAATCAGGTCAATGAAACAAAGTAAGATAAGGACATAAAAAGCACCTCATAATCAAATTTCTGAAAACTAATAATAAAAAGAAAATCTTAAACACATCCAGAAAAAAAAAAAGACATGCTATACATGGGGTCAATAAGAATGAGCACTGGCTTCTTAAAAGGAAGAATGCAAGCCAAAAGATGATAGAATAAATAACATCTTAGTACTGAAAAAAACTTTCTATCTAGAATTCTATATGTAGCAAAAATAATGATAAAAAATGAAGGCAAAATATATTTTCAGAAACAAAAAAGCAGAGAGAATTCATCATCGACAGATGTTCCAGTTATGTAATACTTGGTAACAAACGACCCTGAAACTCTGACTTGAAACAACAAATAGTTTATTATGTTTCACAATACTTCAGGTCAGAGATTTGTACAGGACTTGGTTGGGTGATCCTTCCATTCCTTGTGACAACAATCAAGTTAGCTTAGTGGTATTCACTCATACCTGTTTGTTCCCAAACTCTTAACAAAAGGTTTACAGTCACAACCTTGGATTTAGCTCTACCCTGAGTCCAGGACCTTAGGATTTGATCTTTGTTTTGCAGTTTGATCTTAACTTTGAGTATCTTTGATCGAAAGAAACTAAGAATGAGAAATAGTTTTCTTTTCAAATCTTGTTCTTTCATAGTTCCTCTAAATTCTGTTTGAAAAGTGAATAATTCTTTCTTTAGTATATTTTTGTCTATCTATGTCTTATGATACATAATTTTAAAACAAACAAAAAACAGTTGATACTTTTAACGTTTTTCCTAGAAATCTAAGCCAGATTCAGTAGTTCATTAAATAAATGTTCTGTTCTTCATGTCACATTTGCTAAACCATCTGCCATGACATGACAAAGGCCTCCTTTCCTCCAGCTTCCATTAACTGTTTTTTTTTTTTTAAACTTTCCTTGAAGTCCTCAATGGCATCATTCTCAATGCCTATCAGGATTTACTGTCACTAAGATGCCATTTTCAAACAGAATAATAGTAAAAATAATGACAACGCATCATGATATCAGAGGAGGGAAAAGACAGATATCAGGGTATTTATTACCCAGATCTTTCCTTATGGGGTCACCAGGGCCTGGCTGTGTCTGTAATATAGCTGCTCCAAACAAACTCTCTCCCTTTCCAAGCACTCCAGAGTAATCACAGAATAATTCTTTGTGGTGGACTCTGGACCTTTTAAAACATTTACTAGCAAAGTTTATAGATTCAAAGTAAAAATTTGGCTTTTGGAAAAGTGAGATTAATAATAATTTACTAATAATGTAAGTTAGTATCATAATTTAAATCCTGAAGAGTACTTATTAAGACTAGTAAAGCAACAGCTGTGTATATTTAAGAAAAAAATCTTTTGAAGTACTAGATATGAAAATTTGAATGTATTGTTAATCCACTATCATATTAAACGGAATTTCAACTTTATACTTGTCAGTGAAAGAGCTATTAGATTTAGAAGAAAAATTTTAAAAATCATATTAGGGCTGAGTGCAGTGGCTCACACCTGTAATCCTAGCACTTTGGAAGGCTAAGGAGAGAGGATTGCTAGAAGCCAAGAGTTCAAGACCAGCCTGAGCAACATAACAAGACCTGTCTCTACAAAAATATATAACAATTAGCCAGGCATGATGACACTTGCCTGTGGTCTTAGCTCTTGGAAGGCTGAAGTGGGAGGATGCCTTAAACCCACGAGTTTGAGGCTGCAGTGAGCTATGATTGTGCTACTGTACTCCAGCATGGATGACAGAAGGATAGCCTGCAGAAATAATGACAACACATCATGGTATCAGAGGAGGGAGAAGACGGATATCAGGGTATTTATTCCCCAGATCTCTCCTTATGGGGTCACCAGGGGCTGGCTGTGTCTGTAATATAGCTGCTCCAAACAAACTCTCTCCCTTTCCAAGCACTCCAGAGTAATCATGGGATAATCCTTTGTGGTGGACTCTGGACCTTTTTAAACATTAAGCAAAGTTCATAGATTCAAAGTAAAAATTTGGCTTTTGGAAAAGTGGGATTAATAATAATTAACTAAAAATTAAAACACACACAAAAAAACAGTATTAGAATTCTTATTCTTACCATTCTTATAAAGGTGATCTGACAAGTGAAGAAAAAGTAATACATTCTTTTCCACTATTTGCCATCATCTACTTATGTGTACAAAGACTGGGCTTCTCTTCTAAGATTGGGCCACCAAAGGGGTGTCAGGGTCTGCTTTGTTCACTGAAACACTGGCTCTTAGAGCCCTGAGCCACCATGTAAGAAGACTACCATGCTGAAGAAGCCACATTCTGTCAACAGACTCAGCTGAGCCCAGCCTTCTTCTGCCAGTGGTTACTTTCAAGAATTTAAGGATACCATTAATACACACTGAAAGGGAATTTTGTTGGTCATTTCAAGCATAAAACCTGGTTTTAAGAAACCGTGTTCATGATCCTTTGCTGCAGATAGCACAGTTTGGAAAACTGTTGGGTTGTATCTACTAAAGTTGAACATTTAATACACAAACCCAGTAATTTCACTCCTACACGAATCCTCAACATACACATGTATGCATATTGCAAAAGTACCAAAAGATAGGTAATAGAAATACAAACATATGCATATGTGTATTGTCTCCATAATACCAAAAGCCATACCTAGAATTGCAAATCAGAACTCTTCATATTAGCCAAAAAGTGGAAACTACCCTAATACCTATCAACAATTGGACAAATAATTTATGTGCTATTTACAAAATAGAATACTAAACATTGATAAGAACAATCTACACGGAACAGCATGAATGAGCCTCACAAACAACATTGACAGATAGAAGCTAGACACGAAAGCAAATGTATTTTATTACTTCATTCATACAGAATACAAAAACAGGCAACAATTATCCTTGCTGTTAGAAATCAGAATAATAGTTACTCTTGGGATGGAAGGTAATGACAGGAAAGGGAGGTTAGGGGGCTGGTAACTTTCTGCTTCTTGATCAGGGAGCATGCTACATAAGTGTGATGGTTTTAAAACAGATCCACAGATTCTTTGAAACTCCTCCTATTGACACGTGAAGCCCAATTTCCTCCCCTTGAATATGGGCTGGTCTCAGTAACTCACCTCTAGCAAACAGAATGTACTAGAACTGATACTGCGTGACTTCAGATGCCAGGTTAGAAAAGGTACTAGAGCTTCTTTTTTTGGGACACTCACCCTCAGTACCAAGACACCATGCTATGAAAAGGTTAAGGAGCCACATGAAAAGGCCATGTGTACGAATTCTGGTCAAAGACACAGCTAAAGTACCAGCCAACAGATAGTATTAACAGCCAGACATGTGAGTGAAGGAGACTTCAAATAACTCCAGGTTCTAGCCTTCAAGCTATTCCAGCCAAGCCCTGCTTAAATTGAAGATTCATGAGCAAAATAAATGTTGCCATTTTAAGCCACTGCCTTTTGGGGTGATTTGTTATGCAGGCATACTTAACTGTAACACACATCACACATGCTCACTCTGAAAATTCATTGAGCTGTATAATTACGATATTTACACTTTTCCTCATTATACTTAGATTTGAGTAAAGATTTGAAATAAAAATCATTTCATGGAAATATGCTGAAGTTTCTAATCAAATTTTTAAATAGATTTTATTGAGAAGTTTTAGGTAAATTCAGCAGTCCATATTTCTTCTAATACTTTGCTTCTTTCTTACAATTACATAAGAAAAATGTAATAAACTTTTTGCCACATTTCATATAGACACTTTCAAATATCTATCAGTTTACCCTCACATATTGCCCAATTCTGATCATTTACCATGTATAAATGTAAAAAATATTGGTAGCAGACATCTGCCCAGCACTATTTCCTCTTCTCCTGTTAATAGGGCCTCATTGTCCTCTGGGGAACTACTATCTCCCTTGTCAATCAGGGTAGTTGAGACCTAATTGCTCAGCTTCTTATAAAATTATATTATACCTCAAATCCTCCTAATAAATTCCTTGCTTTATTTAAATTGGCAGTATTTGGTCTCTAGTCTTCGCGACCAAAGAACATTTGTCAGTACATGTCTCCAGTGCTAGCATACTGTCTGACATATAGTTGATGATGAATAAATAATAAACAAAATGTGTTTATAAAATGGTATTAGACCACCAATTTTTAACAAAAGCTCAAAGACAACCCAGTGGAAAAAGAATACGTTTTCAACAAATATTACTAGAACACTTGGATATCCAACAAATATGAACCTGAATCTAAGCCTCAAACCATATAAAAAAGTTAACTCAAAATGCATCATAGAATTAAATGTACAGTCTGAAACTCTAAAACTTCTAGAGGAAATCATAGGAAAATTTGTTGTGAACTTGGGGCAAAAATTTCTTAGAAAATGTAATCCATAAAGGAACAAATTAAACTTATCTTTAAAACACCTTATTAGATGGGGTGGCCAATGCCTGTAATCCCAGCACTTTGGGAGGCTGAGGCAGGAGGATCACTTGAGCCCAAGAGTTCAAAACCAGTCTAGGCAAAATAAAAATTAAAAAATAAACACTATTAACAAAATAAAAATTTTAAAAATCTACAAAATTAAAAGTTAATACTACAAGATATCACTACACACTTGTTAGAATAGTTAAATCAAAAAGACTGAAAATATAAAGTGTTGGTAAGAATGTGGAAGAACTGGAACTCTCATACATTTGTGATGGGAATGTAAAATGGTACAATTGGCCAAGTGTGGTGGCTCATACCTGTAATTCCAGCATTTTGGGAGGCTGAGACAAGAGGATTGCTTGAGTCCAGCCTAAGCAACATAGCAAGACCTTGTCTCTACAAAAAAATCAAAAAATTAAGGGGATGTGGAGGTTGAGGTGGAAGATTACCTGAACCCAGGAGGTTGAGACTGTGGTAAGCTGTGATCAAGCCAATGCACTCCAGGCTGGGCAACAGAGTAAGACCCCCAACTCCAAAAACAAAAAACAAAAACAGGTACAAACCACTTTGGAAAAGTATAGGGCAATTTCTTAAAGAGTTAAACATCTACCTACCATATGATCCGGCAATTCCACTTCTAGGTATATATTCAAGAGAAAAGGAAATATATGTCTACACAAAGACTTGCAGACAAATGTTCATAGCAGCTGTATTAGTAATAGCCTAAAATTAGATACATCCAAATGTTCCTCAACAAATAAGTGGATAAACAAATAGCAGTGCATCCATATAATGGAATACACTCAGCAATAAGGAGGAATGAACTATTGGTACACAGAACATGAGTGAATCTCAAAACAATTATATGGAGTGAAAGAAACCAGATGAAAAAAGATGGCATACTGTGAATCCATTTATATAAAACTTTGTAAAATACAAATAGATCTATACTACCAGAACGTAGATCTGTGGTTGCTTAGGTGAGGTAGGCAAGGAGGATGGAGGAAATTATAAAGGGGTAAGTGAAAAACTGAGGTGATGGATATAACATACTCGTTTGATCTTAGTGATGGCTTCAAGGGAATATACATATGTCAAAACTTATCAAATTATACACTTTAAATATGTTCTATACATTGTATGTCGATTATACTTAAATAAAGTTATCTTTAAAAAGGCTTGCACGGCCGGGCACAGTGGCTCAAGTACTTTGGGAGGCTGAGGCGAGAGGACTGCCTGAGTCCAGGGGTTCAAGACCAACTTGGGCAATTTGGTGAGACCTCGTCTCTACAATAAATCAAAAAATTACTGGACGTGGTGGTGCGTGCCTGTAGTTCCAGCTACTTGGAAGGCTGAGGTGGAAGGATCGCCCAGCAGGTCAAGGCTGTGGTGGCTACGAGCAGACCACTGCACTCCAGCCTGGGCAACAGAGTGAGACTCCAACTAAAAAAAAAAAAAAAAAAGCCCTGCAACTCAGATGTCAGAATTTGAGGGTCGTAAGAAAGAAGCAGAATGTAAATCTCAGTTAAAGGCCTCAGTGAAGCTTATCCAAGCATGCAAGAAATCCATGCTTCATCCACCCAAATGAGCCTCAGCAGAGCTTAATGAGCCATCTCAATGCTATTTTCCATAAACGGTATCAATCACCATCTTATGTCTGTTTTCTGGAATAGAATGACCTAATCAGTACAAAATGAACTCCCATGTCTTGTGAGAGAGACTGTCATTAAACACATAATCCACATTTACAAACATTTTTTTTAAGTTTTAAAACAGAATTTATTAGCAAGAAGAAGAGAAAGAAAAAGGAAGATTCATGATAGAAAGACCTGCCATGGACAAGAGTCTCAAAAAAGAAAAACTGCTACAAACATTTTAAAAGGAGTTTTCTACTCGTAGAATAGGTTTAATAATTGAAAGTGAAATGTTTGTGTGTAAATTTCAACACACAAGTTTGTTTAATCTCTCAGATCCTCAATGTCCTCATCCATAAAATGCAATAAGAAACAAGAAAAACCAGGAAAGTAAAAAGAGCAGGCTTTACCAGGGCTGTTAATTATTCCCTTTTTTATGCAAAACCACCTTTCTTCCTCTCTGCTCTGAGAGGCCTCCATTACTTCCCATCTCCAACAGCAGTAGTTCTCCGGAGTACGTCAAGCTTCTCTATCAGCCTCCATCCTTCTATCGCTAGACTCCTTGAGGGAGGTCCAGGAGGAAGGTCCCTGCCATACTCTTGGCTGACCACTGATTTGTCAAGAAGGCATCCAAGCTTGCTCAGGCTCAGCCAGTGACTGAGAACCACCCTGCTCTACTGGGTTAGCCTTGAGCTCTCCCATCAGCTGTCACGTATCCCGGAGGTGTGGCCTCACTTTCCAGACACTCATTATTTGTAGAATGACAGAATGGGGAAAATCTCAACCGCATCTCCACTTCTAATTGCGACGGAGGTGGTTTTCCAGGGTGACCCGTCTTCTCCAGATGCAGAGCTGTGGGGCTTTGGCTGTAAGGGAGGATACAGAACTAAGGCCTAACTCACAGAAACAGGGGTTGAGCTCGCCACTAGCATTAAGCAGCCCTGACTTCAATTTCCAGCTCTGTACTTGCCGTGTGGGACCTTATGATCTTCAAAACTCAATTTTTCCAACTCTACGATGGGGCTAAAGCCACCCAATTTTTTTTGTAAATGGTGTTAATTTCCATTGTAAATTACAGCATATTGACCAATTATTACCTTGAACACTAAAGCTGGCATGTAACTCACTAAATCAACTTTTACCCGAAATATATACTTAAGTCAAAAGCGCAAATAAGCATAGTTCACTGAGAAAACAAAGGTTTCTCTCCCACTGAATTAAGAATTTAAGGCAAGACCTAGAAGCAAACTACAACCAAGTCCTAAAACGGTACCGAAGCCCCAAAGGTCAATCAGGTTCCCTAATAAAGCTCCGCCTCCGGGCAAACCCTGCCCACTTCCGGCTGCCCCACCCACCCTCCCACACTGGAACCCCGCCCCTTCCCGCGAGGTCCCGCCCCCCACATCCGATCCTGGTTCCCATTGGACCAATCTGGAAGCTGTATACACACCCGACACACGCACGGCCGCCCGGGGCGTCTTTGCGCCTGCGCAGCAGCGCCTTTAGCAGGCTGGAACCCGGGAGCCAGGGGGCGGGGGGTCGGGGTCCAGCCGAATCTTCCTCCGTAATAAGAAGCGACGCGTCCCGCGGTCCTGGCTCCGAGGGTCGGGTCGAACTGGGCCTGGGCGCTGGAGCTGCTGTGGCTCCCGCCGCGGCGGGTGCGATGGAGACCGTGCCGGAACCCAGCCCTCCCGCCGGGGGAGAGCGCCGGCGGTGCTAGTAGATGAGGCGGCGGCGGCGACGGCGGCAGCCCGGGCTCTCCATGAGCCAGCGGCGGCGGCGGCGACGGGGGCGGCGGCACCGGCGGTTTTCGGTCCCCGGGGAGGTACGAGGCGTCGGCTTAGCGGCGCGTCCGCCCGCCCGCTCGCCTGCAGCCCCCGGCGCTCGGCGGGGCCTGGCCGGACCGAGGCTGGGGCGCGCCGGTGACTCTCCGGCTCCCGCTGGCCGTCCTGCCCGCCGCGCGGGGGGCCCGCCCGGGTGCCGGGGCCAGCGGGGGCCGCCGGGCGGCTGGGCCCCGCCCCGAGCCTGGCGCTGCTTTGGGGAGGTGGGGGGCGCGGCGCCGTGTGCTCCGGGGTGTTTCGGGGCGCTGAGTCGAGAGGCGGCCCTTGGAGCGCCGGAGCCCTTAGGGCCGGCGTTTGCAGCCCGGGGCAGGTGGTCGCGTGCCCCCGGCCAGCTCGGGGTCCAGATGGCCACGCTCGGAAATGACCGCGAAGAGGTCGGGCGGGTTTAACAGGTGGAGTCGCCCGGGGCGGGGGGCGTGGGGGCCTGTTGAGGCAGGGACATCCGTCCTCCCGTGCTTCCAGTGCGGTGCCCAACTCAGCAGTCTTGAGGAGCGCTGTGTATGGCCATCCCTCCAGCTTTTTCCTCCCGTTGGTATTGCCGTGTCCTTTGGGACAAGCCACCAAGTTAATGCCGAGACGAGATCAAGTATCCTCTAGTTCTTCCAGTTCCCCTCACCCCCAACCCTTTGTTCCCTCAGAAAAAGGACTACAATTCGTGGCACGCCCTTTATGTCATCGTGGTTTAATTCTCTTAGAAGGAGGGTAATTGTTGCTTTGCAGAGGTGTCCACACCTCTTCCTTTGGGCATGTCTAAAAGGTAGTGTGAGGGAAATAGTAATAACTAGAGATTCACACTTCCTTTCCGCTGCAGTGTTCAGGAATCTGAACTCAGGATCTTTGAGCACTCTTATACCTTGCTGCAGAGTTCTTCAGCATTCAACAGAACTAAGCCGGGTACGGTGGTGCGCGCCTGTCATTCCAGCACTTTGGGAGGCCGTGGCAAGAAGATTGCCTGAGTCCAGGGGTTGGAGACCAGCCTGGGCAACTTGGCAAGACTTCGTCTCTACAATAATAAAAAAATTAGTCGGGCATGGTGGCGCACGCTTGTAGTTCCAGCTACTTGGAAGGCTGAGGCAAAAGGATGGCCTGAGCCCAGCAGGTGGAGGCTGCGGTGGCCGGGGGCGTGCCACTGCACTCCAGTCTGGGCGACAGAGTGAGAATCCAACTAAAAAAAAAAAAAATTTTTTTTCAACAGAAAGAAATCAAACCATAAAATGATTTTCGTTTTTAAAGTATTTGAATGTCTTTAAAAAAAAAAAAAAACTTTGTAAACAAAACGCCTTCGTCCTATAAAGAAGAAACTGAGTTTGTGTTATTCTAGGCTATGGATTTGCCACCTCCTCTTATTCCTAAGTGGTTGACTAGAGCCAGCGTGTTAGCTGACCCATAGGTATAAACATGTACACTTCAGACTAAATAGAGTGCTGAGTATTTTAGAGTCCACAGTATCTTGCTGTAAGCTGAAAACACTGTGCATATGTGTTTAATACATTGTAGGACCGAATTTTTCGCTTGTATTGCAAAATATTTTGAATTTAGTTTCTCACAAATAAAACACATAGATCTGCAGTATAATTAGGTTTTGGGTTCATGTGTTTGGGAGGATGCAGCACTTGAAAAAATAGTCAAAATAAGAGTCTGGTCTCGGTCACTCATTTCTGTTTCTGTTCTCAAATGCTTCCCTTTTTTTATTTTATAAAAATACACTTTTCCATAAAAATAACATATTGGAGAACAATATGACGTTTCTAGTTTAGACGTTTGTCTGTCCCAAGTAAAGTGAAGCACTTTTTCTAATAGTTTCAAAAGGACCTCTTTCCTTGTATTTATAAAATATGCTTTACCTAACATACATGTGACACAAACATTGTTTATTAAAATTTTGTCCGTGGCTTTAAAAACAAAATGCTTAGCTATCCTTATGTTTAGGGGAAGGACAGTTTCCAGTATAAAGAAGGGGAGGATACTTCAGTTCATTCCCAAAACACACATAGGGGATAATTAGGATATTTGTCAAGTTCTGAATCAAATCTTCATAGCACGGCCTCTTGTAGTTAAAAATATAGAATATTTAAATTGCACAACTAATAGCAAAATTGCAAATAAAAATCCCAAAGTGAATAGAAATATTAGCTATACTAGTATTCACATAAGTAGCAGCATGTTGTCTTTCAAAGCTAAAGAATTAGTCTTAGTAGCAAGGAGTTGCTATTACATAGTTTTTTTGTACCACAGATAAAATCTGTAGTATAATTAACATAAAGGCCACCAGATGACTATTATTCTACACCCCATCTAAGGGCCCCATTATGTCAGTTTCTTAAGTGGAACCACCCATATTAACAAGAAAATGAAGTACAGTTTGTATTTTGGAGGGAGGAGGAGGCTTACATTAGGAATATTCCTAACCAAACTTATTTTGTATCTTTAAATAGCTTTATTTTCATCTAAGATTTTTTTATTATAGGTATTTCTATATTATAGATAAAAATATCCAATATAATGTAAAGGCTTATCAAATGGTCATTCTGTACTTCAAAAAAAGAAGATTGCAACTGCTTAAATGATCTTTCCAGAGACTGCATAGTGACCCAAATGTGGCTTATTTAAATTTCTTTGTTACATTGGGAGGACCAAATATAACTTGAATTTTTAGGTAGATTTATTTTCATTTAAGCATATGTTGTACATTTAATATATGAAGTCACAAGTTGACATGTTTTGTTTTAAACTTTGAAAATGCAGGATGAAGACACTGTTTGAAGAGATCAAAGCATCAATTAAAAATAACTATAACCAAGATCGATCATTTTGGAGGCCTGTTCTTCCTTGGGGAGGTGTTTTTACTATCAAAGCTGGCCGCAAAGCAGTATCCTGTACACCACTCTATGTTGAAATAAGGCTGAAAAATACCTGCACCATAGATGGATTCCTGATGTTATTATATGTCATTCTTAATGAAAATGAAAATTTCCCTAGGGAACTTTCTCTTCACTTTGGTAGAGAGTTTGTAGATTGTTTTCTTTATTTAATGGACACCTACAGTTTTACAACTGTGAAGCTACTTTGGATTTGGGACAAGATGGAAAAACAGCAGTACAAATCTGAAGTTCATAAGGCTTCATTAATAATTGATTTATTTGGGAATGAGCATGATAATTTTACAAAAAATCTTGAAAATCTCATGTCCACCATTCAAGAGAGTTACTGTTCCAACTGGCGATGCCCAACTCGAGTACAGGAAGATCAGCAGCGCACAATTAATATAAAGTAAGTTGCTCTAAAGTCTGTTTTGTCACTTTTTACTTTAAAAAAAAAGTTGCTTCAAATATATAGTCCTGCTCTTCATAATGATGTTTGTCAACAAAGGACCACATATACTAGGGTGGTCCCTTAAGATTATAATGCCATGTATTAATTATACATGTATTTTCTATGTTTAGATACACAAAGACTCACCAATGTGTTACAGTTGCCTACAGTATTCAGTACAGTAATATGTACAGATTTGTACCCTAGGAGCAATAGGCTATACCATATAGCCTAAGTGCATAGTAAAACCATCTAGGCTTATGTAAGTACACTGTATGATAGTCACACAGTGATGAAATCACCTAAGGATGCATTTCTTAGAGCATATCCCATTGGACAGCGTATAACAGTGTTGCTAGAGAACTTGCTAAAGTACAGAGCCTGTGTAGTTACTTACACATGAAGCAACACACAGGTGCGGGACTCTTCGGTAGGGTCCCCTGAAAAAATGTTAATACAGTCTATTACATCCAAACATTTTAGAATTACTCTAAAAAACCAACTGATAACCTTTTCAGTATCAAAGTAATGAATGGTCAGTAGACAAAATGTTTTATTCTTGCTTTGCCTTTACTAATAGGATTGTAGATCATTGTGCCACAAATATAACCTCTTAAAAAGAACTTAATACTGTTTTGGAATGTTTTGCCCTTTGGATGAGTCTCTGCTAGAAAGGCTAGTTTCACATGAACAAGAAGATTAAAAATATTGTATCATGGCCACAGCATAATTATAGACAAAGACCCCAAGCTTGGCATCTCACACCTGCAGGAAATATGGATGTGAGAATTTGCTTTTGGCTTTCAGAGAGAAGGCAAATCTCCAGACTGGTAATTGGCAAGAAGGGAGGCCAAACTGGCAAGTCCTGGTGGAGTGCTGGGAAACATTAAAGGCTCTGGAGACTTGAACTGGAAAAGGGATAATTGCCTGTGAAAGAAAAACAGACACATTGTTGTCAGAAAGGATATTTGGCCTGTGGTCCAGAAAAACACCCTAATAGAGTATTCCCATTTGGAAATATGTCTCACATACTCAAATTTATTAAACTCACATTTTTCTGAAATATACTTTGCCTATTTTTTGTACTGCTAATTTGCAATCTCTCAATGCAAAAAAATTTTACTCTATATCATAATAGTTGAAAAAGTGTTTCAGGCCAGGTGTGGTGACTCATGTCTATAATCCCAGCACTTTGGGAGGCTGAGGAAGGCGAATCACTGGAGCCTAGGAGTTCAAGACCAACCTTGACAACATAGGGAGACCTCATCTCTACAAAAAGTTAGCCAGGTGTAGTGGTGCAGACTTTTGTAGTTCCAGCTGCTTGGGAGGCTTGAAGCAGCATCACCTGAACCCAGGAGGTTGAGGCTGCAGTGAACCATGATCATGCCACTACACTCCAGCCTGGGCCGCAGAGTGAGACCCCAACCCGAAAAATAAAAGTCATTTCAGAAGTGTTTCTTGTTTTTGGTTGTCTTGTTTGATTTTTTTGTTCTTAAGAAACTGGATCTTGCTCTGTCACCCAGGTTGCTATTTGCTATTCCATATTAATCATCATATTTTATGCTTATTTAATAAAATAATTTTCATCATATTCTAATTTTTTAAAGCTTTTGCCTAATTTTCTTTTATCCTATGTTTAAAACAACCTGTAAATCATATAGGAAACAATTTTTCAACAGATCAGGTACCTGAGGCCAAGAATGGTTGTGACTTGCATTTAGTCAGGTAACTAATTAGCTGTTCTGATTTTGGGTCCTAGTTTCTTCCCACCAAACCAGATTGCCTCTCTGGAATCCTCTCACAATTTTTTTTTAGCTTAACATAGCAATAACTGCATATTTCAGAATTGTTTACAGAAAATTTTTAATTTTTTTTGAAGACTTCATACATTAATGTTTATTGAGTTCAACTGATTTCTATTCTATGTGCAAGAAATACAAAGATGGATAAAAGAGGTTGTACTTGGTATACTTAGTTTTGCTAATAGCGGATTAACCCATAAGGTTTGTTATCTTAATAATGCATTAAGCTGAAATATTAAAGCAGTTCTTACTTGCATTTTACAATTGTTGTAGTCCTCCCCAAGAAACTCCACATGGAAACTTGATAAGACTGGCTGTGGATGAGTTATTCTGTTCCAAGATTGAACTGTGTGAAGAACGTGGGTGAGTATATGATAGACATTTAAAAGTATTTCTGTATTGTTTATAAGGAAACAAATGAACTGATATACTCTTTGAAGTTAGTACTTTATGAAATAGCAACTCATAAATATCTAGGAAGCCTTACACTTTTTGAATCTTACTAACTTAGTATACTGTGCCATTTTATGCCATGTTTTCATTATCAAATATTACTATAGAATATGATACTACAACTAATTGATGAATACAAAGCAAATGCCTTTTCTTTTTTTTCCCCACTTCTGAGTAGGTACAATAAAACCTTGGTTAACCGGAACCCAGCTAATCGGGACCCTCAATTAACTGGATTTTTTCTGCACTCCTCATTTAGGAGAAAGAGGTAAATGACAACCAAAAAATTTAACATAGTTTTAAAAAAAAGTTCAGAGGACAGAATGTATTCATTCCAATCTCTTAACAATTTCTGTGTCTACATTGTTGTACAATGAGAATTAATATTTAGAAGGATGATCATATAGCTAATCATGAAAGCTAAAAATATGTTCAGTTAATTGCACTTATTATGTTCAGAAAGTGAACTAATATATTTTAGCAACAAATACTGAAACAGATGGTTTTCTGGTTAACTTAGTAATGTTAACCAGAATACTGTACACTAAACATTCCGGTTAATCGAGATTTTACTGTATAATTGTATTTGTTATATTCTTATCTATATATTTAATACCTGAATACTAAGAAAATACAATTTGCTTCATGCTCATAGAAGATTCTAATGGCAAAAGGAAGCAATTAGAGTCATATTATTCCCTTCTCTGTTATTATTTGAAACTGACTTAGAGGAAAAAATGTATCTACAAATAAAAGCTTTTATATCAGTTTGGCAGAATTATGCTTTTATGGGCTTAGATAGAAATAGCTAGTTTTTTCTAGAGTTTTAAAAGAATCCCTTCTAGTACAAGGAACACAGTTTATAAACTCTGGGAATAAATATCTAAGGTAATAGTATAGCCACACCATTACTCATACCTGTAATAGATAACTATGCCTATAAGAAAATTAAAGTCATTAAGACAACCCAGAAGTGTTGAAAGGCAGTTTTGTCCTAAGTGTAATAACGTTCATGCCTATTTTCCATTTTAGGTGTGGAGGCTTAAGAGAATTTTCTCAACGAGTTTTCTGCCATGGAGCACCCCCTTTTGTTGTCTTAAATATGCAACATTGGAAATCTGAAGATCTGGCATATGTACCCTACTACTTGGATTTATCTGATCACAAGTAGGTATTTCTTTGTTTGTTGACTTCGTAAAACTAGTTTTAAAAAATTATCCTATTCTATCATGATTTAGACTAATCCTTAAGAAGATATTGTTGAAAAAAATATAGCTGTCTCTAAATTTATGTTTTCTGAATAGGATCCGAATCTGCTTCAGGGAGTTCGTCACTAGCAGTGTGCATAGTCGTTAGGTACTTGCTCTGTGGAATAGACAGAATTGGGTTCAAATTCTAGCCCCGTCTTTTACAAACTATATAACCTTGAGTCAATAACTTAATCAGTTTACACATCAGTTTTCTTATCTATAAAACAGAAGTGACAGTATCTGCTTGGTACTATTATTGTGAGGATTTAGTAAGACAGCACATGCTAGGTATTTAGGATAGTGCCTGACACACAGGAAGCAGTCAGTAAATACTGTCTGCTATTTGTATTTCAAGTCAAGGAAGTATATAGTAGTATGAGGAGGGACCCCCCCAAAAAACTGGAATTATCTTTTGGAAGGGAGGGCCCCTTATAGTGCACTTGGAATTTATTCCTTGGGATCAAATGGTCAACCAAAGTTTTTATCTGGAAATTCTGAGAAGGTTGTGTCATGATATGCAGAAAACATGTCCAAGTTGTGACAAACAGATGACTGATTCTTTCACCACAACAATGCACCTGCCCATACCACAATGAGTATTCTGCAATTTTTGACCAAAAATGGTGTGACCCCCATGCTCCATCCTCCCTGTTCATCCTGTCTCACCTTGAGTGACATTTTTTGTCATTTTTTGATGAAAAAAGTCTTCAAAAGGAAACATTTTGGTGATGTAAAAGAGGTGAAACAAAAAATGGCAGAATCACTAAAAGGTATCTACATCGACGAATCCAAAAGTTGTCTTGAGCAGATGAAAAGCATCTTGATAGTTGTATTGCATCAAATGGAGAGTACTTTGAAGGTGACTGAAGTTTAAACATGTAAGAATACACAATTTTTTATAAATTCTAGCGGTTTTTTTTTAGGGTCCCCCCTCATATATAGAAGGTTATTGTTTAAACATAAATTATTATTTTACATCATTTAAAATAAAAATACCTGCATACAAGTCAGAAAATACAAGATTCTGCCAGGTGCGGTGACTTTTGCCTGTACTCCCAACACTTTGGGAGGCAGAGGCAAGAGAATTGCCTAAGCTTAGGGTTCAAGACCAGCCTGGACAACTTGGCGAGACCTCATTTCTACAACAAATTTTTTAAAAAATCAGCTGGGCATGGTGGCACATGCCTGTGGTTCCAGCTACTTGGAAAGCTGAGAGGGAAGGATCACCTAAACCCAGCAGGTCAAGGCTGTGGTGGCCGTGAGTGTGCCACTGCACTCCAATCTGGGTGTCAGAGTGAGACTCTGACTCAAAAAAAAAAGCAAACAAGAAAATACAGGATTCTTTTAACATTTTGCCTTTAAAAGTTTTCTTGTGTGTTTTTAATTTTTAGTAGAACTATTCAAGTTATGAGTTGGTCTGTTAAAATAATTTTTTTAAATTTTAAATTACTTCAATTTTTAATATTTTACTTCACACTACCAATTATAATACATTATTTATTCAGATGGATGTCTTTTTCAGGGAGCACAATGCAAACAATCTCAATTTTTTTATTCCTTAGTCAAGAATTTAAGGAGTGCTTATCTTAAAAGCAAAGTATTATAATTTTCTTTGCAGGTATTTGTTGGAAGGTGCCACATTGTTTAACAAAGAGGAACATCATTATTCTGCAGCTTTCCAGATTGATGGACATTGGATGCATTATGATGGCCTCAGAAATGTGAATTTAATTTTGTTAAATAAACCCCCAGAGTTTCTCCTCCTGTCATCATTGGTTTATATTCGAGCAACAGAGAAATAAATATAGACTGATGCTAAATTAAATTGTTTTCCCTCCTGCCCATGCTCCCCCAGACAAAGGGCTTTTATTTTGTGTATACTTGGTATCCAAGGAAATAGTTCAACTACACTAGTTTCAGAGGTGTATTTCCCAGTGTTTAGCCCCAGGTAAATGTTTCATATAGAGGATCTATGCAAAAATGTTTGTACTTCCTTTTTATATTTCCTGGGTTATTTTTATATGAGCATATTTTATGTTAAAATAAATATATCTTGTGGCCTTTGTATTTTTTATTTGTATGTTCCTTAATGGTTTTTAAAATTCTGTCCTTAAATCCAAGAAATACTTTGTCACTTGAATTCTAAAGTTTTCTTTTTGGATATGCAAGTAAAACCTGGATAAAAGTCAGTATTTCAGTACTTTAACAGCTCAAAGTATATCTGACTTATTTATTTGCCCTACCTCACTATAATCCAAAGTGCACTATTGGATCTAGTATGGATTTGAATGTACAATTTATGGATGGCCTAGTTTACCCATTAATTTGCCTAATTTCCCTGCAGCAATTTAAAAAATATATTTATGTGAGAATCTTTTCTGGGCTTAAACTGTTTCTTTATAATGGCAAATTACTTTAACCACTTGCTAAAGTATTATAAACCTGCCAGTGGATTTTAAGTGTTAAACTGAACTTTCAAGCTTAAAGTTATTGTTACAAATAAATTATATAACTATCCCAAATGTTTATCTCACAATTAAATGTAATTGAAATGTTCTGGTTAAAATGTATTTTAAGACAACTATAAAAAAAATTAGGCAACTGGATGTCTACTAGTGTTGGACTAACAATAGAAATGTACTTTAAATATATATTTAAGAGGAAAATGGGTGCCTGGGAATATTTCTTTTCCTAGTAAAGGTTTATATTGGCACAGAGAAGAAGATACTTAAATTTCTGGAGTAACATCTGCTGGCTTCCTTGTAAGTAGTAATTGATAGCATGAGGCTTTGACTTGTAATATAAATCACTAGAATTGTATAGTTAGCAGAATATTATGTTTCTTTATTTTTATTTTTTTATTTTTTTGAGTGGAGTCTCACTCTGCCGCCCAGACTGGAGTGCAGTGGCCACTCCCGGCCACCGCAGCCTCGACCTGCTGGGCTCCGGTGATCCTTCCGCCTCAGCCTTCCAAGTAGCCGGAATTACAGGCATGCGCTACCAGGCCTGCCCGACTGATTTTTTGACTTATTGTAGAGATGAAGTCTCGCCAACTTGCCCAGGTGGGTCTTGAACCCACAGATTCAGGCAATCCACTCACCTCAGCCTCCCAAAGCGGGGGATATTATGTTTCTTTAAAAAGACCCTAAGATCACTCTTCCTTTTGCAACTTAAGGGAGAAAATAAAAATTCTCAAGGAAAAATACTTTTTTTAATGTATTACCATTTATCCTAGTGTTTACATTTTAATAAATAGTCTATTTTAGGTTTTGAATTAAAATTAAATGCAATATATCTAGAGACTTCTACATGATGATAGATCACTGCCACATACCAAATTGCAAGGTTTCGTTCAATAAATTAAATCTTACATTGGCATGGTGCCATGTTGAGAAAATTTACCCAAGAATGGATAAATGTGGGTAAAACATTGCTGAGAAAGCCTCACTTTAGTAAATTAAAAAGTTGCTTTTTTATATAAGCTTTTTAAAAATAATGATTTATTTTACAAAAAAGAAAAATCACCCAGGGTTTGTTTAAATAGTTCCCCAGTGTATTTAAATAGAATTTGATTTACAGAAAAATTTTCTGGGGACCCCTTATTGCACGAATCAAAGTATACAAAAACACAAATACTAGAGTATACATAAATGGTGTCATTCGCAAAATTATTCCTAATGCACATATATTCTTTGAGGAATTGCACTTTATTTGAAATACTAGTTTATGGTAAAACAATGACTTACCTACCTCACAGGGTTGTTGTGAGGATTAATATGTCTGTTAACATTTGACTACCTTGAAAATGCTAATAAAAAATTTTTTTCTACCTCTTTCATGTACAGACAAGGCTCCCCAGTTCTTACTAATGGACTTTTCATATTTGAAATATATGTATATATATTTAGGCAGTAGCTCATATCACTAATGTATTTAATATGTAAGGGAAATTAAGTATGCTTTCTTGACCCCTAGTGGTTGGGGGTTAAGGAGAACGGGTAATTTGTAGTTACGGTAGCGATTGGTAGAAAAAAATAATCTGATGACTAAACAGTGACTAGAAAGAGGGTCAAAAAGAATGAAATAAACTAGATTACAGAATGTAGGATCAGGGTATGGAAAATTATTTCTAACTCTAAACATTCTTAGAGAAATCAGAGTAATCTGGTGTGGGGGATGAGGGCAAAAGATAGGGAATAATCAGAATATGTTTTTAATCAAAATGCCACAAAGCACTGCTATAATAATGGGGAGAGCAAAAATAATTTTTTTTCTCCACCAAAAAAAATCAGAAAACATAATTTTTAGAACTTGACTATAATCAGGGATAAAGTAAATTTAAGGAGGAATCTCCAACTAGCTTCTCTTCAACAGAAGAAACCATTTTCTCTCCAACTTCTGCAAATAATTTTACTTACATTATTCATTCAGTGTAGTGTTTCATTTTTGAATTATCAGAGTTAAATATGAGACACCGTTGCTAGATCTGATCCAATGAAAGAGGATGAGAAACAAAAGGTGACTCTAGCTACAACTGGCATGTTTACTACTAGCATGAGTTCCATGTTCCGATTTTTACAGTATGAGCAAAAAACTAAGCTGTATAATCAGATCACTACTATGACATAAAAAGGTGTACATTTTGAACTGTTTAGTTTTTTAATTAAATTATTTAGTGGTGTTTACTTATTTGAAATAACTATAATGCTCTATAAGCAGGCAGAAAGGGTAATAAGTTCATGTAAAATGACTATAGTACTACTAAATCATAGTCAAACATTTTTCTTTTTCTTTTTTTTTTTGAGTTGGAGTCTCACACTGTAGCCCAGGCTGGAGTGCAGTGGCACGCCCATGGCCATCGCAGCCTCAACATACTGGACTCAGGCGATCCTTCCGCCTCAGCCTTCCAAGTAACTGGAACTACAGGCACGCACTACCACACTATCATGCCTGGCTTATTTATTTATTTATTTATTTATTGTAGAGATGAGGTCTCACCAAGTTGCCCACACGGGTGTCGAAGCCACGGACTCAGGCAATCCTCTCGCCTCAGCATCCCCAGATGCTGGATTTACAGGCTTGAGCCACTGCGCTGGGCCATCTTTCTTTGTTGATGCCCCAGCACTTAAAATCAGCATCAACATCTTCTGCCCGGAAATTGCACAGCTTTACAAATTTATTTACAAATTTATTTATTTTTACAAATTTAGCATCTTGCGACATTTATACAAAGGCCTTGAGTCTGATACCTTACTATCAGGGGTTCCTACTTCCTACCCAACTAGTCGAGGTTTACTCTGTTACCTGCACGGCCTCCTTGCTGTAGTTTGAATGATGGTGTCCCCTCCAAAATTCATGTTGAACTCAGTTCCTGTAGTGGTGGTATTGAGAGGTGGGGCTTGTGGGGAGGTGATTAAGTCATGAAGGCTTGCCCTCATGAATAGGATTAGGTGCCCTTATTAAAGGGCTTGAGAGAATGAGATTGGCCCTTTTGTTCTGCCTTCTGCCATGCAAGAAGACCCTTCTCAGATGCACCTTGATCTTGGGCTTCTCAACCTCAAAAATACATTTCTGTTTTTTTGTAAATCAACCAGTCCATAGCAGCACTAATGGACTAAGACACACCCTTAGCCTCAAATTTAATTTGATCCTGGAGAAAACATAACCTTTCACTCTATCTCTAGGGAGTAGAGGAGGAGGAAGTTAGTAGGGAAGCCTGTGTAGACAGATGATTTTTTATATGCCGATATTTACCCAAGGATGAATAGTAGATTATTTACCCTCAAATGAGCAATCAGCTCCATAATCCATCCATTGTTTTCTAAAGATCATCTATAAGGTAGCAAGAGGAATATCACTTAAAAATAAAAAAGCGAGCTGTGTTGGCAGGAACGAGAAAGAGGATGTAGAATAGAACAGGAGTTTTGGGAGCAAATTGGCTGCGTAAACAGGTTAGCCATGGTGGAATCAGAAACTTGCTATTTGTACACTTGGCTGTATTTTCATTACTTGTTTGTTTTATCTTTGAATTCTAGAGTCAGGAAGTACGACCCAGATGGCATAAATTGTCCCAAAATAGATACAGCCAAACAGACTTTCTGTTTTCCTATTAATCTAACACAGAAGTGTCACAAGATTTTAAAACCCTAAACACAATTAGCTTTTAAGAATGTGGTGGGAAAAAAAGCTGGCTGAAGAAGTTTGGGAAGAGGAGGGGAGGGAAGTAGGCACAATAAATAACTTTGCATGCCCACTCTATGGGAATTGTAGGACGTGTGCTCAAGTCAAGAAGAGAATAGGTTAAGGCTTGGAGCCAATGGCTGGCTGGCTAGGGAAATCTCTGCCCAAGCAGGCTGGGCTTGATTTGGGGGCTACAAGCTGGAACAAGGTTAATACCAGACATATTTTCTCTGCATCATTCATTTAATGCATACTTATTGAGTATTTACTATTTGCTAGTTGAATTAGATACACGTTCTGCCCTGGAAATGAGTACATGCCCGGAGAGGGAGAAGAATTAGTAAATCAATTATGACTTTACAGAGAATGGCAGGGTAGGCACTGGGGCTTTGAGAGTACACAGGCGGGGCACCTCTGCAGACAACTGCCCTGAGGTCTTTAAGACAGGTCTCACAGCGTCCGCCTAGCATGCCTGGAAGAGATTTGTGGAGAAAAAAGACTACAGATTGTTCAGTTTGTGATATCAAGGGCAATTGCAAGGTATTACTGTCTCTACCTCCACCCCCAGAGTCTAACTGCCTTTAATTTCCATTAGAATGCTATAAATCATACCTTTTTTTTTTTTTTAGTTAGGAATCTCACTCTGTTACCCAGGCTGGAGTGCAGTGGCTCACTCATGACCACCGCAACCTCGACCTGCTGGGCTCAGGTGATCCTTCCGCCTCAGCCTTCTAAGTAGCTGGAACCACAAGTGTGTGCTACCACACCCGGCTAATTTTTTTGATCTATTGTAGAGACGAGGTCTCACCAAGTTGCCCGGACTGGTCTCGAACCCCTAAGCTCAGGCAATCCTCTTGCCTTCACCTCCCAAAGTGCTAGGATTACAGGCATGAGCCACCATGCCCGGCTAAATCTTACATTTCAAGATAACAGATTTTTAGACACCTTCACGTTTACAAAGAAATTTATTGTAGCTTAAGTAATCCACAAAGATTAATAATATAAAACTTTTCTACATCTGATAAAAGAGTGAGATGGGTGGGAATTGAGAGGGTCACGTGGGATGGGCACTTTTTAAATACTTAGTAAGTTGTCCCCTGGACTTCCAAAAGGAGGGACAAGACAGCTGATTCCCAACTCTTGCCGTATTCTTCATGACACGAGGTGGCAGAAGCTTCTTATATGGAATGTAAAGGATCTGGAGAGAAAGAACCCTACCTGAACTTTTTAGCCTCGAAAGTATTAACATACTTTAAAATTTGGATGAAGTAAGTCTAATTTTCCTTCTGTTGTATGACACTACATACTCGTAATTCGGAGAAAACATATAGTCTTAAACACCTTTGATAAGATTGGCTGGGCTTCTCTGCCAACAACACCATAGTTAAAATAACACTTGTAAGCAGACTCCTTTCTTCACCTTCCTCCCAACCCTCATGGTTTCTGAAATTTTCCTCTCTTCTGTCATCTCTTCTTTTGAGAAGACCTAGGAATTCCTGTCTTGAGTGAGCTTATAAAAATGCCAGAAGACCAAATTCAGTATTGCTCTTTTTCACCCAGGAGAAAGATTAGAATTGCAGGCAATTCTAAATGAATCATGATATATGATCATCTTACCAATGGATTATCTCTGTTATTAGTTATTGATTACTAGTTTTCATGTCATCAAAGAAAGGCAAGACTTTGGCAGGTAAATGCCTGGACTCTAAAGCCAGATTGACTGGGTTCAAATGCAGGCTTAGTCACTGGCTGTGTGGCTTTGGCCCTCTTTTTTTTTTTTTAAGTCGGAGTCTCACTCTGCTGCCCAGTATGAAGTACAGTGGCATGATCACAGCTTACTGCAGCCTTGATCCTTCCACCACAGCCATCCAAGTAGCTGGGACTCCCAGTCAATTGTTTGATTTTATGTACAGATGAGGTCTTGCTGTGTTGCCCAGGCTGGTCTGGAACTCCTGGGCTCAAGCAATCCTCCTGCTTCAGCCTCCCAAAGGGTTGGGATTACAGGCATGAGCCACAGCACCTGGCCAGGGTCCATTTTTAACCTCTCCATTCCTCAGTTTCCTCACTGTAAAATGGAGACAATAATAGAATATATCTCATAAGGTTGTGGCGAGAATTAAATGAATTATTATGTATAGTACTTAGTGCTTGACACACAGAAAGCAACATGAAAGTGTTAGCTACAATTAGTGATTTCTTTTTCAATATTTTATTCAGAAATGTTTGTAAATTAGTTGATGAGCAATGCTGTTACATAAAATGAATTAAATTCCATGCAAATATTTCAGGTTTGTTGGTTGAAAACCATTGCTGGTATTTCTGTGGCAATTAAGCTCACAGAACAAATTACAATGCTAAAACAGACTGGGTGTGGTGGCTCATACCTTTAATTCCAGCACTTTGAGAGGCCGAAGTGGGAGGATTGCTTGAGCTCAGGAGTTTAAGACCAGCTGGGCAAGATAGTGAGACTTTGTTTCTACAAAAAAATTTAAAAATTCACCAAGTATGGTGGCATGCACCTGAGGCCCAGCTACTTGGGAGGATGAAGAGGGAGGATCGCCTGAGTCCAGGAGGTCGAGGCTGTGGTAAGCCGTGATCATGCCATTCACTCTGGACTGGGCAGCAGATTGAGACCACTACTCAAAAAAATTTTTTTTAAGATAAAAATGTGGCCAGGCGCAGTGGCTCAGCCTGTAACCCCAGCACTTTGGAAGGCCGAGGTGAGAGGATTGCCTGAGCCCAGGGGTTCCAGACCAGCCTGTACAACTTAGTGAGACCTCGTCTCTACAATAAATCACAAAAACTAGCCGGGCGTGGTGGCGTGCATCTGTAGTTCCAGCTACTTGGAAGGCTAAGGCGAATGGATCGCCTAAGCCCAGCAAGTCGAGGCTGCCATGGCCGTGAGCATGCCACTGCACTCCAGCCTGGGCAACAAGAGAGAGACTCCAATTCAAAAAAAAAAAGTTAAAAATGTTAAATGCATGAATTAATTTGAAATGCAAAAACAAAGCAAAAGCAAAAATGTGAGGGAAAATGTGAATGGTTTTCTAGCTATCAAATGATAGTGAAAAATCCCATCTTGTTCCTGTTCAAAATCATTTATTTACCAGTTATTGTCCAAAACTGTTTATCTTCCTGCTATGGTCTGAGTATTTATGTTCTTCCAAAATTTATATGTTGAAATCCTCATCCCCAAGCTTACGGTATTAGGAGGTGGGATTTTCGCAAGATGATTAAGCCATGAGAGTGGAGCCCTCATGGTCGGGATTTGTGCTCTTTGAAGAGACCCGAGAGAGATCCCACACACTTTTCACATGTGAAGACACAGCAAGAAGTCTCCACCTATGAGCCAGAAAAAGGGTCCTCACCAGACATCAAATCTGCCTTGAATTTGGACTTCCTAGCCTTCAGAACTGTGAGAAATACAGTTTTGTTGTTTAGAAGCTACCTATCTTATGGTGTTTTTCTATAGCTGCCCAAATGGACTTAGACACTACCATATATATCTATCTATCAAAATATTTTAAAATCTGGCTCTAAAACTTTTTGGAGACATAATCTTCCATTCAGTGGGAAACACCTACTTATTAAATTCTATGGCCCTTCCTATTTAAACTCTAAACTATCCTTAGGACACCAACAAGAATGTATTTTCCAAGTCTTCCTTCCTGGTCACTAAGACAAAAGTGATTGATTCACCCTTATTTATATCCTGCCTTAATAGGAGATTTAAATCAGCTTTTAATTACATTAAAACATAAGATACTTTTCATTTCTTTAATTGTATTTTAATGTTAGACATAATTGGAACCAAAAAGAACATGAGACGAAGTGTTACCTTTTAATAAGCACCTGAGTAGGTAGACAAATATAGCTTGTGAGGCATCTCACTCTGCATCCAAGTTGGAGTGCAGTGGCATAATCATGGCTATCGCAGCCTCGACCTGCTGAGCTTACGCAATCCTTCTGCCTCAGCCTTCCAAGTAGCTGGAACTAAAGGCATGTGCCACCCTGCCTGGCTTTTTTTTTTTTTTTTTTTTTACTTATTATAGAGATGAGCTCTCAAAAAGCTGCCCAGGCTGGTCTTGAACCCCTGGGCTCAGGCAGTTCTCTCACCTTCGCCTCCCAAATTGCTGGGTTCCATGAGCCACCATACTTGACTAAAATCCTAAATTAAATAATCTAACTATACATCAAATATATGATTAACCAAAGAAATTATGTGACTCTAAAGCCAGTGTTCTTATTGTAAAGTATAATCGAAAGACAAAAGAAATACAAAACAATCTTAACTGCATTCATTGAGCTCATTATTTATAGCTATATCAGTATTGTTATTTTGAAACTATCATAAGTATGTTATAAGATAAAAAAATAAGTAATTATGTTAATGCTGGCAGACCAAGGTTTTCAAACTAAGAAAAAAAGTATTAAAATCAAAGAATTTAAGTAAAACAAAAAAATAAGGTATTTCCTGACTTTGCCTACTGAATAGCCTATAGGCATGGACAAACCAATAGCAGAAGGCACCACTAGTCCCATATTGAGGTCTCGAAATACCATTTCCTAACAAAAGGTGCCAAGTTCCCTTGGAGGAATGTGTGGTTCTACATCTAGGGAAGAAAATGTAAAAGACAGCCAAAATACAAGGATGCTTGAAGTTGGTACCCAAATCGTGGTTACATGAGAGAATATCCTTATTCTTAGGATACATACACTGGAGTATTAAAGGATACAAGAACATAATGTATGCACCTGACTCAAATGACTCAAAAAAAATGAGCAAGGATTATAAAAACAAATGGAGCAAAATGTTACAAATAGGCTAATCTTGGAAAAGGAATACAAGAGTTCTATTATTCTTTCAACTTTTCTGTAAATTTGATATTTTAAATTATTTCAAATAAATTAATACTTTTGTAAATTTTTTTAAAAAGCAAGGGAGTTTTCAATAAAGCTTAATGGGGTATCTACAGGTCTAAGATAGAGCAATTGATTGAAACATATGCACTGAAACAAATATATAAAAGCTTTTGAGTTCATGATTATTTGGTCACCTTTGGAGGTTGCTAGGGCACCAATTCATTACTTCAAAGTTTGAGAAAGCAATGAAACAAACATTTTTTCCTGCCTTTCTCAAACATATAGTATCTCAGGATAACAAAATAAGTGATGAGGAAATGCTTTCTTTTCTAGAATTCCAGCTAATATATGCAGAAGGGATGACAAAATTGGAAAATCACCTGTTTGCAACTCCCAATATAACAACAGAACCAGTTGAAGCCATCAATAGTCACTAAAGTCATCAGGTGAGAGTTTGATGAGGAACTTGATAATGAAGGGATCAGGGTGACACCTGAACTCAACCTAGTGATTAATCTCAGCATCACTAAAAGTGGGATAACCAGACATAATATACCTTATGACGCGATGCAATAAGAAGTATGCACCTCATCAACTACACTCACCCCCAAAAAAGGAATAAATAAGAACCTGAAACTAATCAAAATTCTATATTCACCTATCAGTTTGTAGAAAACTTGAGTAGGACAGTAAATTTAAAAATACCACAGAAATTAGCCAATTTGGCATGAGGGGCAAATGTCCTCATCTCTTCAAGAAACACAAGGCATAAAAGGGAGGAGGGATTAGTGACTTGTAGAGATTAGGAGAGATTTAAGAGGCATAACCGACAAATGCAATACAGACCTTTAGATCCTGAATCAAAGCAACCAATGGTAACAATTTTTTTTGTTAAACAATTAGGGAATTTTGAATATAGACTGGGCACTAAAAATTACAAAAGCAATAATTGTTGTGTGATTACATCAGTGTGGATTATCAGCTATAGATGCAACCTCAATTATTTGCTGGTCATATCACATGATGTCTGAGATTGTCTTTAAAATATTCCATCAAACAAGTGGGGCAAATAGATGAAGTAGGATTAGCAAAATGTACCTAATAGTTGAAGCTGGGTGATGGGTACATGGAGGTTCCATTTCTGTTAAAAAAAAAAAAAAAAATCAAAAGCCTGGAAGACATATCAAAACTCACTTGTCTGGGCAACATGGCAAGAACTTACCTCTATTAAAAAAAATTTTTTTTTTAATTAGCCAGATATGGTGGCATGCATCTATAGTCCTACCCACTCCAGAGGCTGAGGCAAGAGAACTGCTTGACCCCAGAAGGTCAAGGCTGCAGTGAGCCCTGATCCTGCCACTGCCCTCCAACCTAAGCGACAGAGTGAGACCCTGTCACAAACAAACAACAAAAAAATAAAACTCACTTGAGCTGTTCTAATATGCAGTTTCATCATCACAGCACTCAATTTTATTGCTAGACTTGAGTTCTGGCTCTGCACTGAAAGGGCTTTTTGAATTCCACTGAGTCTAATGTTGATTCCTACTATCCATCCATCACACTGTATTCTAAATTAGAGTTAAAATGTCCATGCCATTACTGCCCCAAACAAGGGAAACATCTGGTAATTTTATGAAAGACCTCGAGAAGCACAGCTGGACTGCTGCCAGATTAGCACTTTCTTCTTTCTCTGGGGGGGGAGGGGTGCAAATCTGAGCTGTCTTTTTACATTCTTCAAGTGGATTGTAGGATATGGCTTATATTATTCCTTTACACCCCCATCATGTCTTGCACATACTAAGCTCTTAACTACTGATTGATTTTACAGTGACTTCTAGGTAATGTGAAAGCTATCTGTGCATGACTTAGAATAAAAAGTATTAGCAAGTATTCACTTAGCCAAGAAATCTTTATTTCAATATTTTAACATGTATTCCTTTCAAAATGAGTATTTCTATTTTTATGCCATCTATAATACACTTTCAGTACTTCAAGATATATCTGTTAAGTTCCAACTTCAACTCTAGGCGTTGCCCTTATCAAGAATGCAATTGAGGTCCTCAAAAAACTAAAAACTACCACATGATCCAGCAATCTCACTACTGGGTATGTATCCAAAAGAAATCAGTCTGTTGATGAGATACCTATACTCCGATATTTACTGCAGCACTATGCACAGTAGCCAAGATACAGAATCAACCTAAGTGTCCACCAATGGATGAAGAGATAAAGAAAATGTGGTACATATAAACAATGGAATACTACACAGTCATGAAAAGAATGAAATCTTGTCATTTGCAACAACATGGATGGAACTGGAGGTCAGGATGTTCAGTAAAATAAGCCATGCACGGCAAGACAAATATCCCATGTTCTCCCATGTGGGAGCTAAAAAAGAAAAAAACACATGGAGATGGATTAGAATGATAGTTACAAGAGACTAGAAAGGACAGTGGGGAGGGGAGGATAAAGAGGGATTGGCTAGTGGGCACAAAGAGAGTTAGACTGAAAAAATAAGACCTAATCCCAGCACTTTGGGAGGCAAGGTGAGAGGATTGCCTGAGCCCAGGGTTCGAGACCAGCCTGAGCAACTTGGTGAGACCTCATCTCTACAATAAATCAAATTAGCTGGGCGTGGTAGTCCATGCCTGTAGTTTCAGCTACTTGGAAGCCTGAGGCTGAAGATCACCTGAGCCCAATAGATTGAAGCTGCGGTGGTCACGAGCATGCCATTGCATTCCAGCCTAGGTGACAGAGTGAGACTCCAACTCAAAAAAACAAAAAACTTCGTGACCTGCCTGGGCAACTTGGCAAGAACTCATCTCTACAATAAATAAAAAAAAAATTAGCCGGGCATGGCAGCGCGTGACTGTAGTTCCAGCTACTCGGAAGGCTGAGGCAGAAGGATCGCCAGAGCCCAGCAGGTCGAGGCTGCGGTGGCCGGGAACGGCCACTGCACTCCAGTCTGGGCGATGAAGTGAGACTCCAACTAAAAAAAAAAACAAAAACAAACAAACAAACAAAAACCTAGTGTTTGGTACTGTAACAGGACAAATATAGTTAGCAATAATTTATTGTATATTTCAAAATAACTGTAAAAGTGGAAGCTGAATGCTGCTAACAGAAAGAAATGACACATTTGTGGTAACAGATATCCCAATTTCCCTGATGTGATCATTGTATCCTTTTATCAAAATATCACGTGTCCCATAAGTATGTACAACTAACTACTATGCATCTAGAAAGAAAAAAATTAAAAACAAAGAATGCAGGTGAGGGATGGTTAGCTGGCATTCTAACCTGGACACCTGTGCTCAAGGCAACTGCATGTACTTCTGTTATCCATAACCTGATAGATATTCACTATTTTGCTAATTAGCATTTAAATGTCAGGAATATTTACTGGGGAAGTGGCTCATTGACTAACATGTTAGTAAAATTAAAGATCGAATCCATTCAGGCCTGTAACTTACAATTTTCTTAAAGATGGGACCTGAGTCTCAATTGCTCATTTGCAGCTCTTTCTTTAGGATTGCTGGTCACCTGATGCTGACCATAAAAGTAACAGAATCCCCTGGGATACTGCCTTGTCTAACTCAAGTAAACATTTCTTTTAAAAAAAAAAATTTTTTTTTTTTTTTTTTGCTTTTTATCGTTTCTTTTTTTTTGGTAAACGTTTCTTATAAGGCTGGTTAAGAATCTAAAATGGGCTGGGCTTGATGGCTCAGCCTGTAATCCCAGAACTTTGGGAGGCCGAGGTGAGTGGCTTGCCTGAGCTCACGGGTTCGAGACACACCCAGGCAACTTGGCGAGACCTCATCTCAACAATAAAACAAAAATTAGCCAGGCGTGGTAGCAAACGCCTGTAGTTCCAGCTACTTGGAAGGCTGAGGTGGAAGGATCGCTGGAGCCCAGGAGGTCGGGGCTGCCGTGGCTAGGAGCATGCCACTGCATTCCAGACTGGGCAACAGAGTGAGACTCCAACTCAGGAAAAAAAAAAAAAAGGATCTAAAATGACAGAAAGCTGGGATGGCATCAGACTTGCTAACTGAACTCTTTTGTGCGTGTTTTGCTAATGAATGTTTCTTTAGTAAATGTTTGAATATGTGGCAGAATTTGGCCTAAGACATATTTTTCTTATAACTTAGTAATGAGTATGTAAAGGAGGAGCTACCCCATATCCCCCTCAACTTTTGAGGCCAGTACCTACCTACACCAAAAAACCCTAAGAGTTGAGCATAACAAAGTTCATTCAGTTCACAACAATTATCATGTGACATATACAAAGTCATATTTTTTATTTTATTTTAAACATTTTACATTAAATGAAATGTGACCATAATCATTACAGAGCATTACCACAATAATATACACAAAAAACTTTTAAAATAAAAAATACACCCTTCAACAAGTTAAATGCTACTTTACTATGTAAAACAAAAATAAAAATAAAACCCTGATGCTAAAAAGCACATATTCAGAGGTAAAATACATATACAAAAACATTTAAACATTAACATAATCCACAACTAGATCACATTCTTTGCAAGAGAGTACAAATATTAGTACTCTACATCTACAAAATTTCAGAATCCTGTTAAAATCAAAACCATTGCTGGTTTATTATACAGCACAATTCATAAGGCAAAAATATAGGCATTTATCATCCAGTTCTTTAATTTCACTTGTATTTTAAGGCAAACTTGGAACTTTTTGCTTAGTATTTTAAAATAAATGGGACTTACACATGATAACTTGACACAATTAACAATAAATTATCTCTAGTTAAATATGTATCATACAAAAGACACATGGATAACAATTTTTCTCTCTGCAAAGATGTAAACTGGATTTTTATTTGACTCCATATTCACACCAGTAAGAAAATGTGTAAACCTATTGTATTTAAAACCTATTGTATTCCTCTTTTTGAATGTGTAGCAACACTGAATCAATGTACTCTAAGTGAAAATCCAATACATATTCAGCCACAGAATAATTGTTATCTAATCAAATCATGTCTAATTAAAGTGCTGTTTACAAAGGGAAAAAAGGCTAAGAAGTAGAACTGGATGTTAACTTGACATGTGACACTTTATAATTTCTTAACTTTCAGACTACAGAGGTTAAGAGGTTATCACGTTTATTGAACTTTGAAGCAGTGTTTATTGTAGAATCTGATTTTCCTGAAAATGAGCACTTAGGTGACAATACCAGGAATCCAACACCAAAACCAAAAATAAACGCAGCATTATATGTACATATATTTCTCTCAATGTTAGCCAAAGCCTTGATTCTATAGGAAATAGGTTTTTGTGTTTTTAAATTTCTAGTTTTTCTACTAGAAAATACATTATCCAATTCTAGGAAATTTGCGGGTCTGTAAACATTAGGCTTTTTAATGCAAATAAAACCCAATTGGACACTAAAGTATTGTTTATGCATAAACTAGTAACTACTCATTTATTATGATATTGGAGATAAGGAATTAGAGTCACACTTTACCATAATTTCAGGGTCTCTTCCACTATATTTTACTCTCTTTAAGTGGAAAGAGTATATTTTATTTATCTTTTTAGCTCCCACAGCATCTAACAGAAAAGCTGATACATATAGTAATGTTCATACGTATCAAAACCTAATGCCATTTTCCTATCACTTGACACCACTTCCTATAATTTAATGTTCATTCGTATTTAAAACAATATTAGCAATAACATGGATTTTGTAAATATCCTTAGGGCTACATTAAAAATCACTAACATTCTATTACGACATCCAACAAATATCATAGCCAAACATTCTTAACAGATTAGGTCATTATAACTTAATTACAGAAGGCAATTATCTTGCAACTGATTTGATTAATTTCTATTTCCCAATGCTACTCTTTTCCAAAATATTTCTAAGTGATCTTAAATAGCTTTTCTCTCCTTGTCTGATTATGTATAGTTATTTCTAATACCTTTAATCCTGTGGGTTTATAACCAAACATTTTTATCCTTTTTAACATAAGAAACATGTGACTTTATGTTCACATTTTATCAGTATTCATAATGAAACTTCTTGCAAATTTGTAAAAGGAGGCTCTATTGTAAACTTCTCAGTTGTCAGATCAAATTAGTAGCTATGGTTGTCATACATAATACAATATGTTTAGTAATGCTAAAATAAACATATTTCTAAATTCTGAGCATTCTTTCCTTCTCTTCACAGATTTTCATAATTTGTTCACTGGTATATGGCTCCTTCTATTATTGCCCAAGATGTTTCACATTTAGTCTTCACCAAGATGAAATTTAAACTTTTCAAAAGCAATGATCAGTATATGCTTTCAATCTAATTTACCAAATGATTATCTGTTTTACACTAATTTGATAGTGGAAATGATACATAAGTAAAACATTGTTAAAATACGATGTATAGGAAACATGTGTTTACAATTAAAACCTTTCAAATTCCCTTCAAGGAGTAGGGGATTAAAATATTATAATAGAATTTATTTAATAATTTGATATAAACAAAGAAAAATGAGTTGGGAGTTTAAAACTAAGTACGTGATGGAATCTATTTTAAATTGCTTTTCCTTAAATTAAGTCTAGGCCAACCACAATAGTGCACCTTATTTCTATGCAATAGATTTATCCAAATCAACGAAAAAAGTTATTGCTGTATATCATTATGTTATTCAAACAAGCAACATAGAAAATACTCAGACTGTCGATTTTATTAGTAGCTCCTGCTGAGCTCTAAATTAGAAGAGACTAAAAATCACTTGCAAGGTTTTCTAATCTGTGCAGATATTCATAAAACATGATTCTACTTTTATGATTAAAGATGATTATACATAGTTTTATAGTATATATTGAAATCTACAACTGGCAGTTTATGGAAGAACAAGTAAAACTGCAAATTGCCCGGCTATAATTTTCAAGAATAATATACGGTATATGCTAACCTATGTTTTATAACTACAAGTGGCTTCTTAACAATAGTCTAAAACATATGGCACTTAATGCAGTATGAATTTTTTTCTTAGGAAAAAATATATACTGGTCTTGCAGAGACTTTATAAAGAGATAGTAGACAGGTAAAAACAAAATTATGAAAAAGAAAACAAAATGACTATAGTACCAAAAATGCAAGTACTGACATCATAATAAAATGCAAGTTAATGTGCTTAAGACTAACAAACACTTACTAAAACATGCTAAAATAAGTTAACCACTTCTTTTAAATAAGCTGTCACTGGCTACAGTAAACTATTTTGCTTTAAAAGATCATTCCTTTAATCAACGTAGAACTATATTTAGAACCATTACTCAAGTAAACATCCAGTTCCAGTTTTCCTCAATCACTTAAAATATTCAGTTACCTAAGAAATGTACAAAGTAATGCACAACTGCCTAGTGCTTTATATTTAATGCATATATTTCGGTTTTTAAGAAGGACATGTAATATCTAGCACAAGAAAAAAAGAAAATAAAAATGTATCCGTCTTTAAATCACTACTCAGGAACCATGAGAAGCATAACAAAGGCCATGGTGATGATTTTCAGATGTTAACATTAGTGTAATCACTAACATTTTTAATAAGCACAAATGAACCAAACCAGTAAAAATGAAAGACTATCAAAACATGTCATGCATATTTCATACTGAACATCCAAAAGAACATCAGTTATAGCCTTGTTATAGATCCTACAGTTAGCACCATTTTTACATCTGAACACTTTAAAAAAGCAAACACATATCTTAAAAATAAAATTATTATAAGGATATATGAAAAATCAATATGCACTAAGAATGCTACTAAACATTTCTCAAATATTTATATCAACACTGGGAAGCCTGCTGTACTACTGAAGAAAAACTGAAAGAACTGATATGATTAACTCCATCTATCTATGCTTAGCATAGATGAGTAACTAAATTCGTCCAGCATTAGCCCGCACATATATAAAAGGTGTAAAAGTAAATATCTGATTTCTTAAAACAGGACTCCAGATATCATGGTAGTAAATGCAACTGTCTTACAAACTTAATTCATCCTCAACTCTAAAACCATTTAGTAGGAGCATATTCAGATGACTCCCTACAGCATGTTATTTACAATCCTTAAAAGTACCCAAAGAAAAGCAGCCCTTTATTTGTTTTAAAACAAATAAAAAATGTGAAGCATACAAATTTACATCCAACAAGCAGTATCAGCACTCTGTCCAGTCATTCAATACACTCCAGCACCTAAAGCATCTCTCATCCTAGTAAATGATGGTACATATATGAAGGAGGAAGAGCTAAAATTGTTAAAAAGCAGCAAGATTTTCTCTACATGTATACTTATGAACATAAAACTAGTCAATACCAGTCTTAGGAAAAAAGTGCACAATTCAATTGGCAAGGTCTTTCCTTTTTTTATCTTTTTGATTATTTATGTGTAATCAAGAGCAACCAAAACTATTTGTCAATTCAAAGTACCCAATAAAACTTTGAGTCTTCATGCCACTTCAAGTTAAAAAGAAAGCAATGCAGCTTGTGGGTTTCAGAAAACTGGGCATCCTTCCATGCAGCACAAGTTTCGTTACCACACTGTTTCTGAGAGTTCACACTTGTCAAAGTGCAGTTAACCCAAAGTTGCAGCGACAGTATATCATGCCAGCTGAATCCAGCCACGTATCTGAGATAGGATCATATTTCTGCACTGTATTCAGATAGGAAGACCCTGAGTGACCACCGACTACATAGAGATAGTTATCGATTACTGCAGCACCAACTCCTAGGAAGGATGGTAAAAAAAAGGGGGAAAAAAAGTTATGCATGAAGTAGACTTTTTCTTGCTAAAACAAATTTGTATTTTAATGTTTTGTTAAAATACATTTTAACAGTCTATTACTAATTATACAAGCAATATACAGTAGTCTCCCTTTATGTAAATTTTCTATTTCTATGGTTTCAGTTACCTGTGGTCAACCACAGTCCAAAAATAGGTGAGTAATGTATAATAAGATATTTTGGGGGACAGACCACATAAACTTTCATTACAATATTTGGTTATAATCATTTTATCTTGTTGTTGCTGTTGTTAATCTCTTACTGTGCCTAATTTATAAACTTTATCATAGCTATGTATGTATAGGAAAACATATAATATATATAGGGTTTGGTACTATCTGCAGTTTCAGGCATCCACTGAGGGGTCTTAAAACATATTCCCCACAGTTAGGGGTGGTCCTACCCTAGCAATATGTGCTTACTAATTATAAAAGAAAAAAAACCTTACTAAAATGTAAGAGTTGAAAGTCTTCCTTCACCTTGTCCCCTACCTCAGAAAAGTACTATTAAAAATGTAGTGTGTGAATTTATATTTACATACATTTTTTTCTAGAAATCATTCATTTTATCAGGTTTTCAAATATTTTGAAATATTAAAAGTATGTTAAATGATGTAGTTTATGCTTTTAAAAATTCTACTTCAGATATTATCACATATGGTGCTAAAAAGAAGCAGTCTATCTAAACTTTTTAAGTTCTCATTGTTTTTATATGGCTTTCTCTCTAAAGGATACCAAAGAAACTAATTACTGTAAACACTAAAATAGTTCATTCTATTTTGTCCTTTCAATTTCCTTTGGGTGACTATGTCTCAAGGTTTCTTTAATCATAAATACAGATTGAACATCCCAAATCCAAAAATCTGAAATAAAAAATACTCCAAAACCTTGTGAGCACCACATGATGTTCAAAACAAGTGTTCACTGTAGCATTTCAAATTTGAGATTTTTGAATTTGGGATGCTCAACCTGACTTGGTTAGGTATAGTGAAAATATTCTAAAATCTGAAAAAGCATGAAATCTGAAACCCAAAACACTTCTGGTCCCAAGCATTCTGGATAAGAAATTCTCAACCTATATAAGGAGTACTCCCTAATGTATTTCCATTAGTAACTTAAAACCTTCTCCTTAAAATTATGTGATCTAAGTTTGAGCTCAAAGATAACAATTTCTCCAAAACTGCAATCATATTTTTGTTCTTTTCACTAGGAAACCTACCAACCATTTTTGATCAACTATAACCCATGGGGAATAAAGAACATTTGAAAGTAAACAGATTGCTGATGTACAAAAAAAAAAAACCAAAACAGGATTATGTGTATGTGTGTTACTTATAAAACTGTTAGTATATAGATAAAAAGAGCTTCCAAGATATCACTATAGTGTTTTCCTATATGTTTAGAAAATCAATAAATTATTATTACCTGTTCTGGGTTCTTTCATTGGTCTACACACAGTCCACTGATTTTGATGAGGGTCATATCTTTCAATGCTTGACAAATGTGAGACACCATTATGTCCACCCACCACAAAAATAAAGCCTAGCATGACACCCACACCAAAGTGAATCCTTTTATCTGCCATGGATGCAACCATCTCCCAGGAGTCCTTACTTGGATCATAACGCTCCACACTGCAAATATTCACAAAAGAAAGAAATAATTCAGAGAAGCGTGCCATTCTTCCTGTTAAAGCAAAAGTAAAAGCCACGATAGTTTTAACAGTTCAAATAAATAGAAACATTAAACAATAGCAGTTTGTCCCAAATGTTTAGATTTTGCTGATAAGATTGCAGGAATGGAAGCTTACCTTGCGAACAGGGTACAATTCCTTATGCTATTCCATTATATTGTACAAGCAGCAAAATATGTTAAGAGCACAGAACTTGGAGTCAGAAGACCTGGGTTCAAGTACTAATGCTGTATACCTAGGGCTGAATAAATGAATCTTAGTCCTACTACTTTGGATTTGTGGAATCCTAAATAAGACATCCCTCTCACCTGAAAAAAATGAATATAGTACAACCTCAAGGGATTCATATAAGAATAAAGTCAAATGAGTATGCATTTGACTTTAAAAACCAAAAAACTGATATAGATGTTTGTTTCAGTTTTTTAATTAATTAGTTTATTTTGGAGACATGGTCTCACTCTTTCACCCACGTTGGAGTGCAGTGGCACAATCACAGCTCTCTGTAGCCTTGAACTCCCGGGTTCAAATGATCCTCCTACCTCAGCCTCTCAAGTAGCTGGGACTAAAGGTGTACAACACCATTTCCAGCTTGAATACTGATATTTTAAAAGATACTAAGGATCTCCGACATAGTTAAGGAAAAGGGGATGAGGAAGAGAAGGAAGAAAACACATTTTTTTTCTTACAGGAGAATTCATGTGATTTACTGCAAAGCAATTACTGGCTAATCATAATCTCAGAGTAATTTAAGAGAATTCAGGAATTTAAGTCAAGACTGCATTCCACAGAATCTGAGACAATTCCAAGCTGCATGACAGAAATCCAAATCAAATTAGAATTTCCAAAAAAGCTTCCCTAGAATATTCCAGAAGTACTTCTAAGCCTATGATTTGCCCTAAAGGGACACAAAGGCACAGAGGTAAGCTTGTTGAGCTTGTTCTTGTCTTGACCTAACTTCTTGAAAAATCCTTAAGCATTTGAGAGGCTGTGACATCATTCTGTGATGATGAATACTATTATGTGAGTTCATAATAGAGACTAGATAACAGTGATTCTGAAAGGACACCAGGATAAAAACCATTATACCAAAATCACTGAAGAAGAGATGACAAACTGTAGCAAGACCTTAAACTTCAAAAGCATAAAAATTTAAACATTTAACCTTTTATCTTACAAATTTTTGCCAGAAACTTTTCAAAGAATAGAAATGCATGTCTGGGCCCCCAAATATTTTTCCTTCAACTAAGGAAGCAAAAAAAGGAGGAATACTTTAGCTTAAATGCAAGTAAGAATTTATAGACGAAATGCTGTTGTGTCATCATTTTCTCAGTCGACAAACCACAATACAGTTGTCCCTCAGTATCTGTGAGGGATTGGTTCCAGGACCCACCCCACCCCATAGATACTAAAATCCACAGATGTTCAAGTCTCTTACGTAAAATGGTGCTGTATTTGCACATAACCTACACATATCCTCTTGTATACTTTAAATCTCTAGATTACCTATAATACCTAACACAAAGTCAATGCTATGTGAATAGTTGTTTATGGTATTTTTTTATTTGTATAATTCTGAATTGTATTTTTATTTTTTGAATTTTTTGATCCAGTTAGTTGAATCTGTGGACACAGAACCCACGGAGAAGGAGGGCTGACTACATTTTTTCATTAAAATGCTCACAATATCATACAAATAATACATTTTTAAAAGTTCACAATAAAAAAATGCTCACAATCAATAAAATACATGCCATTCTAATTACTGTTAAAGATAAACTCTTTGGAATATTAATTTCCAATAAAGGTTCAGAGTTGTGATTAATTTTCCATATAAGCAGTAACTTTATACTTTTATTTTCTCACATATTTTTTCCTTTATTCAGCAAATACTGCAGAATACAGATATCACAAATTCAGATTCTAGTACAACTCAGATACATGATGATACAGATATGATTATAGAATACAGATCCACAAAGGAATATTTAAATAAGGCTTTAAGTTTATGATGCATTATAAACTTGTATAGACATACAGGAATTAAATTTCCACTTTGTTATTCTATTAAGCAATGCAATAAACGACAATATACATACTGTACACACATGCATGCACTACACAAATCTAGTCGTCTAACTTCATCTTATTTTCAGGTTTCTGAGTTTTAAAATCTAGTCTATCTATAATGAATGAATGAATGTAAATTTAACAAGAAGGATTTGATTCTTATGTTTGTGTTAAATTCCCATTTAAAACAATTACAATCATACTCATGGAGCAGATTAAATTTCCCAAATGCCTATCAATATTACTTTAAAATTTTTAAAAGAAAGTTTATTCATAGAAACAAACTGTTTAAAACTCAGAAATCATTGCTAATGATACCTTAAAAATCTATAAAGATATATAATTTGATTATTAACTTAAATACCTGTTCATGTGGGCAGGACCATACCCACCAATGGCATATATCATTCCATCCAATACAGCTGCAGCAAAACAACTTCTTGTTGTGGTCATTGGTGCCACAGGTTGCCATCTTCTTATTTTGGGAATATACTTCTCTACAGATTGTAAATAAGATTGTCCATCATAACCACCCAAAGCATAAAGTTCTCCTGCAAGTACTACTACTCCAAGGGTACTTCGGCTCTCATTCATTCTCTCTATGGAAGTCCACGTATTTGTATCAGGATTCCAGCATTCTACTGAATTTTCATGTTTTCTGATAGTGATGCCAGGACGCACATTAGTTTCAATACCACCTATAACATACACTTTTTGGTCTAAAACGCATATTCCAAATTCATAGCGAGGAATGTTTAGGGGTGCCAAACCAATCCAAGAGTCATTTTGAGGGAAGTACATCTCCACACTAAAGAATAAGCAGAAAAAATTAAAATTTAAAAACCAAAACTGCCCATAAACAAAAATATGTTTATTCTCATTAGTAATCAAGGACATGCAAATTGAAACCACAATAAACAATGACATACCTTCCACATTGGCAAAAATGTAGTCAGTTAATAACTGTTGACAAAAGTGTGTGGCAAGGAATGCATACTGCATGGGTAAGAGTATAAATTGGCATAAATTCTTCTGAAAAACAATCTTACATTATCTAAAAAAGTTGAAGATTCACACATACCCTGATTCAGCAATGATACTACGTATCTATACTACTGAATATCTACTACAGTCAGTTTTGCATCAGAACACAATACAGGCATGCACACAGCAGCAGAACACAATTATCCACCAAAAGGGGAATGAATGCATAAGGTATGGTTTACCTGTCCTATGACCGAGCAACTCCACTCTTAGATATATACCCAACAGAAATGCATGCATATGTATATGTGCAAGAATGTTCACTATAGCATTATTTGTAATAGCCCAAGACTGAAACAACCCAAATGTACATCAACTATAAAATGGATAAATTGTTGTATATCATACAGAAGAGTACTATACAGCAATGAAAACAAACTACAGCTACATGTAACTGAAGTGAATCTTACACATAGACGTTGAGAGTAAAAAGCCAAAAATCAAAAAACATATTCTGTAAATTTCACTTATATCAAATTCAAAACCAGGTCAAACTAGACTCTGTATTAGAAATGAGGACAGTAGTTATCTTTGGGGAGGAGAAGAACGGAGCTCAAGGGTGTCTTCTAGGTACCTACTGGTCATACTGTTTCTTGAACTGGTTTGTAATGTTCACTTTGTGATAATTCACTGAGCTCTACACTTAGGATCTGTAAATCTGTTGTATGTGTATAACACTTTATGTTGAAAAAATATATTAAGCCCACATATTATAACATATATCAATTAACGTAAATGGACTATTTCCTCATGCAATCTCACAGATAAATTTCATAAATTTACTGTACAGTGAAAAAAATCTCTGAATAATATATATATAGTATTACTGCATTTATATACAAATGTGTAAAACCTGAGAATATATTGGGGCACATATAATAAGTGGCAAAATTATAATAAAAAGCAAAGGAACCATACATAAAAAATTCAGGACACTGGTTACTTCTGAGAGATATGTCAAGGAGGGACACAGGACGACTTCAGAAGTAGTATTAATAGTCTATTAAGCCAGTTGAAGAGCAGTCAGTTTACTAACTACAGGGCAAATGGAACAAAAATCCTGAAGAAAACTAATATGAGAACAGAAAACACCATACAGTCTCATTTGTAAGTGGGAGCGAAAATAAGAATATGCAAAGGCATAGATAATGGTGTAAAGGACACTGCACACTCAGGGCGGGGTAGGGGTAAAAGGATGAAAAGATCACCTACAAGGTACAATGTGCACAGGTGGAAGTTGTGGGTACACTTATAGCCCAAACTTCATTGTCGCTATACAAAACAACCATGTAACCAAAAATTATTTGTACCCCCAAATAAAGGGGAAAAAGGGAAAAAAAATTAAAAATACTGAAGAAAATAAAGAATCTAAATGTGTGAACTGAAATAAACAAGGTGACAAGAAAGGAGGTAGTCAAAGACTGGAATATGTGAACTAAGATTTTGAGTGTGTTGAAGTCACTGGTAATGACAATGGCTGGCACCTGAAGTAGGAACAGTCTTGTAAAACTGAGCCCTTAAACTGTGGGGTATGGGTTAGCCATGAAGAGTTAGTGTCAGAATTGCAATGAACTGTTAGACACTCAGTTGGTGTTGGAGAATTGGAAAACTGTGGAATGGGGAGGAAAATAAAAAACTTCTCCATGATAATAAGATTAAGGTTTATGATGATGGATTATCTAGAAGTTACGGATTTCTGGAGATAATTTAGGTAAATAGATATAATATATAAAGTCATTAGCCCCCATGGTCTTTTTAGGTGTCTTAGTTCATTTTCTGTTACTGTAACAGAATACTATAGATTGAGTAATTTAGAAAAAACAGAAGTTTATTTGGCTTGTGGTCCCAGAGGCTAGGACATCCAAGAGCATGGTGCACACATCTGGGTAGGGCCATTCCATGTTGGAAGGCATGACCTAAAGAGAGAGTGCATGCACGAGACATAGAGGAAATAGGGGCTGAACATATTCTTTTTCAGGAGCTACTCTCATGACAACTAACTCACTCCCACGATTATGGTATTAACTCCTTCATGAGGGCATAGCCTTCATATCCTAATCACCTTCTAAAGTCCTGACCTCTTCATACTGTCCCAATAGCAATTAAGTTTCCAACACATGAACTTTTGGGGACATTTTCAAGAATTTTGCCCTTGGCTCTCAAACTTCATGCCCTTCTAACCTGCAAAATACAATCATTCTATAGTATCCCAAAAGTCTTAACTCATTCCAGCATGAACTCAAAGGTCCAAAGTCCAGAGTCTCATCTAAATCATGCCTGAGTGACACTCAAGGCATGATTCATTCTGAGACAAATTCCCTCCAGCTGTGGGACAGGAGTAGGTAGATACCCCATTTCAAAAGGGAGAAATGCGGGGGAGACGGGGAGGAATGAGTAACAGGCCTCAAGTAAGTCCAAAACCCAATAGAGAAGACAACACAAAGTCTTAACGCTGACAAACAATCTCCTCTGATTCTATGTCCTGCTTTCTGGATACACTGGGGCAGGAGTTGAGTCCCTAAAACCTCAGGTAGCCCTGTGCCCATGTCTTTGCTGGGCTCACCCCATGCAGCTCTCATGGGTTGGAGTCTTGTGCCTATGGCTCTGCCAGACTGATGTTGCACACTGTAGCACTACAGTTCTGTGGTCTTGGGGGTGGCCCACTCCCATGACTCCACTAGACACTGCCATAGTGGGGTGCTCTGCAGTGGCTCTGCCCCAAGGCAGGTTTCTGCCTGGGCTCTTGAGCTATCCACACATCCTTTGACCAGATGAAGGTAGTCATGCCCTCACAGCTCTTGTATTCTGCAAGTCTGCAGACTTAATACCACATGAACACCACTAAGGCTCAACACTTGTGCCCTCCTGAGTGGTGGCATGAGCCACAACTAGGATGCTTAAGAGGAGCTGCACTGGAAAGCGGGGAGCAGACTCCCAAGGCAGCCCTGGGTAGCAAGCATGTGGAGGGCACCATGGGCCAGTGTTCAAAGCCACTTTACCCTCCTAGAGCTCTGGGCCTGTGATGGGAGGGGAAATCTTGTTGAAAAGTCTTTGGGTCTTTCTCTCATTGTCTTGATGAGCAACAATTGGCTCCCTTTTATTCATGGTAATCTGTTTAGCAAAAAATTGACAGGCCACATCCTTGGTTTATTCTCCTAAAAGATGTCTTTTCACTCTTTACATGGCGAGGCTGTCAATTTTCCAAATCTTTCTATTCTGCTTCTCTTTTAATTATAAATTCCATCTTTAAATCATTCTTTTCCTTTTGCATCTCACTGTAAGCTTTGCTGCTTTCTTCTGCTAGATATCCTATTTATCGTTCTTAAGTTCTGTACTACATAAAGTTCTAGGACACAAACACAATTCAGCCAAGGTCTCTGCTAATGTATAAGGAAGGCCTTTACTCCAGTTTCTAATACCTTATTCCTTATTTCTGTCTGAGACCTCTTCAGAATGGCCTTTACCATCCATATTTATATTCTGATCACCATCACTTAGGTAATCTCTAAGAAGTCCAGTGTTTCTCTACATCTCTTCTTCTGAGCTGTACCAATTTTCTGTCTTAGTCCTTCTTCTTCTGCTTAACAAACTACTACAGACTGAGTAATTTAGAAAGAACAGAAGTTATATTTGACTCACAGTTTGGAAGGCTGGGAGAACCAAGAGCATGGTGCCTGCATTTAGCAAGGGTCATCCTGGTGAATGACATCACATGGCAAGCAAGTGAGTGAGTGTGTGAGACCCAGAGAAAATGGGGGCCAAATTTATCCTCCTATCAGAAGCTCACCCCCACTATAACTAATTCACTCCCATGATAAAGGATTAATCCCTTCATGAGACAGCCCTTATGGCCTAATTACCTTTTAAAGGCCCCACCTCTTAACATTGTTCCAATTGCAATTAATTTTCCAACACATGAACTTTTGGATGACACATTCAAATCATAGCATAGGGCAAATGATAATCAGTTCCAATGAAAGTTTCTTTCTTAGAATTAGACCTATGGCTTATAGTGTTGAGATGAGTGATGTAGCCAAATGTCCATTCAACGTGTATTCACCTAACTATTCAAAAACACTTTCAGTGATGCTATCCTTAACAACTCTCTATGTATATGTAGAAACAATATGGTTCCCAGAGCTTCCCCAATTTCCTTTAGCTACCTACCCAATCCTCACTTTCCTCTCTAGGAGACCTCCTCCCCTAGTTTAAAAAGAAAAAAAAAAACACAAAAAACTGGAGCTATTGGACAAGACCTATTTTAAAACCTTGTTCTTGCTCCTCCCCCCACCAGTGAACCTACCCAGTCTTGACACATAGAGTCCCTTTTCTTCCTATTAAAAACCTTCTACCCTTGCTTTTGATACCCTTTCTGTTTCTTCCAAGATCTTGCTCCATCAATGACCATTCATCTAATCCTATATCATCACCCTATCCTTCTTTACTGGCATCTGATTATAAACATACTCATGTCTCCCTCTTCAAAAATAAAATAAAAACTTCCCCTGACTCTATTAGCTACTGCCTTAACTCTCTCCTTCTAGTATCTGCCAAAAATCTTAAAAGAACAGTCTTCATTCAGTCTATTTCCTTATTTTTTTTAATCAACTTTTCAACCCCCTATAATGATCTACAGAATTTCTACAACTCTGCTGAAATTACTCCACCAAAAATCACTACTGATCTCCATAATGCCAAGTCTAACGTCCACCTTTCCATCCTTACCTATCTGGATGTTTCCATTACGTTTTACATTGTTGATCACAATCCTTCCTTCTTGACACACAAACTCCTTGGCTTTCATGACACTATTCTCTCTTGGTTCTCCGACCTCTAAATTTGTTCCTGCTGCCCTCATCTTAAATATTAATGTTCCCCAGAGTTTCACTTATAAATCAATCCTTTGTTTCTTTCCATATGTTCTCACTAAGAAGAAAGGCATGACATTTAGATTAGTCAGCAAATCCTGAGACCTCATAGTTTTAATTTATACCTCTAAATTATACTATATGCTGATGACTTCCAAATTTCCAGCCCTGATCTCTTCTTTGAGTTGTGCACTCATATCAAGGTAGCATGGGGCATCCTTTACTTGAAATTTCATAGGCATTTCAAACTCCATATATCTAAAACTAAACACATTATTTTTTTCCCTTAAGGAGGATCTTCTTCCATTCTTTCTCTTGATATATAACCATCTACCCAATCTAACCAAAAAAGTTCATTCATCTTAGATTCCTCCCTCTCCTTTATTATCACTTCCTGATATCCACTCAAACACCAAAACCTGTCCGTTTACTCAAAACATTTTTTATATTAATGCCCCATTCTCCATCTTTACTATTTCTATCCTAATTCAGGATCTCATAATCTTTTGCCTGTACTTCTATAATAATATCTAATTGCTCTGATATTCCAGGCCTCTCAATTTTTATCCATAGTACAGTCAGAATGACCTAATATACAAATCTGATCATTTCACTACCCTCCTTAGAAGTTTTGCAACCCACACAAAAATCTATTCTTTAATCATGGCAAACAGTAACTTATTTGACTTGGTTCATGTACTGACCATTGCCTAATACTTCTTGGCTTAGAACCTTAAACTTCTGAATATCAATCAGCTTTTCATTTCCTGTATGTCCCATACTGTATCATGTCACTGTCTTTGTGCATTCCCTGTGACCTTCCTTTTTTTCTCTGCTTGGTTCTTGCTTAGCTATCCACACTCAGCTTGGATATTAACTTCTCTACAACATCTTCCCTAAGTCCCCCGATGAGATACCTGCCTCTCCTTTTTTTTTTTTTTTTTTTTGAGTTGGGGTCTTACTCTGTCTCCCAGGTTGGAGTGCAGTGGCACAATCACCGCTCAACGCAGCATCGACCTCCTGGGTTCGAGTGATCCTTCTGCCACAGCCTCCAAGTAGCTGGGGCTACAGGCACACGCCATCACATCCAGCTAATTTTTTTGTACAGATGAATGACATCATACTCTGTTGCCTAGGCTGGTCTTGAACTCCTGGGCTCAAATAATGCTCTCAACTCTGCCTCCCAAAGTCCTGAGATTATAGGTGTAAGCCACCACATCCAGCTGATAAATGCCTCTCCTTAATATTTCCATAAAATTATCTTTATCACTGCATTAACACCAAGTGCTATGATGATCTATTTAAGTATTTGTCTCCTTTACTAAACTATGAACTTGTTGAAGGTCCATTATTAGCAATGTTGTCTGATGCACAGGCATTTAATATTTTTTGTAGAATCAAACTGAATGATTATTCAGGTTGGTGCCAATATTCTTCTAGAGTTATGCT